>APFE031501795.1:80882-138307 GCA_000404065.3 Pinus taeda | reverse complement strand
ATATATATATATATAAACTCCAGATCAACAAAACACCAAGAGGGGTGAAATGTCTTTTAACTCTAAAAAATGTTTGCAACTCAAAAGATTTGATCCCTCTTGACACTTAGTAAATCAGGAGTTAAAGTGGATCTAAGTTGGTGAATTAGCTATGTAATGCGATGAATTAGCTATGTAATGCGTAATATATTTGTTGAGGACAATACAAATTGAGTAGTCTACCAAGGGAGTAAATTGGTCCAGGAATGGATGTTGGTCAGAAGAAAAAAAATCCGACTCTGGCCACTGAATCCGACAATGAGAAAAAAGGGAGCTAGATCGCTTACGAATGATCGTCAGCAGCAAGGAAGTCAGACTGCTTTTGTATGACCTTCATGTTCTAGGCTATTTGTCGGCTACAAGTTAATGGAGTGGGTGGCGGGTTGGTGACTCGTTGTAAAACCGGAAAACCATAACCAAAATCGCATGGGCTTATCCTAGTGTCATCGACCCTGAAACCTCAGAAAAACATGCATTCTCCATTCTTCATTTGCTTTCACTCCACAGGTATGTATTCTCCATTCTTGGTGCACATATCTTTTAGTTTCATCTACCCTTAAAACTTCATTCTCAGCTTGTTGTCTATGTGCACCTAGTTCTACATATTCTCTTACACCTGCATAACCTGCATCTCCAACACCTGCATCTCTAACAATGAATAAACACCTATCTATATACAACAATGTAAATGTACCTTCATCCACGAAAGCATAATGGCTCCATTTTACAATGTAAATGTACCTTCTTCCAACGAAAAACTTTAGATACTCTTGATCTGGCTCATCGCATCGCTTTAGAAAAGCTTGCAATTCTATAAATCTCTTCCAATAAGGTAAAATAGTTTCAGTTTTTCCTTCATGTACAAGAAGAGAAGAATCTAGTATAGGAGAGAGTGCTAGAAACTTGCCCCACTCTGAGATGAATGAAGGTGTTTTTTGAGAAGATTCTCTCTTAGCTACATGAGAATCTCTATCCATATTAACCATCCAAATTTTGTCCTTCAATATTTCCTATCCTTGGCTATTTTATCAAAGCCTCAATGTTGTTGCATCTGATGGCAAAGCATCAGAAGTATTTCCTAGCTCTAAATCACTATATCCTTGCATGTTGGAGCTTGAGGAATAACTAACTAATGTATCTATCATGTCATTTGAATTCAAATTTAGACTCAAAGATATTGCAAAGTTTCCAATCTTTCCAACTAGGTTCATGTTCTACAAACCTACAAAGCCATTCACTAACATCAAATTTTCAGTTTTATCAATATGGTGGCTTACTCAGTTTAACTTGTTTCTTCTTATGATAGTGCCCACCATTTTTTGTGCCATCTCTGGCTTCCAGAAAGCCCTTGCTCATATCTTCTGGTGAGTGTGTTTTTGTATATACTACTCGTTTCACTTGGGAAACCATTTTCCTTTTTCTCCCAGACTTTTGACAACTTTTGTTGCCAAGAGAAAAATTGCCTTCATTTTTTTCAGTTGTTGCCCACCAAACTTGACATTGGAGGGGTCTTAAGGATAGGCATGAAGTTTACTACCTCCAATCGGTTTCCTTTAAAGGTAGCATAAGAAAACTGACTTGTGGTGCAAGATAGGATTTTAAAACTCTATCTCCCTGCAATGGATCTTGACACTCCAAAGCATGTCTAATTTTAGATGACATCATATTTACTGTCAGTGGAACAATATTTGGTATGGCTCTAGATGACTATAGATTAAATGCTGAATTAATAGAGGTGAAGGCCTAAGGAATATGTGTTAACACAACACTATGTTGGTACACATCTTGTCGTTGGATTGCATCCACTTTGGATAAAGACATATTTGGCATACCCCCAGTAGCAAAGGCCCTAGGACCATCAGGGGAGTCAAGCATCAAAAGTTATTATGGCCCTCTCCCAGACTTACCAAGAAAGAAAGAGGGTGAGTTGAATTTAGTATTTTCTTAACCCTCTTGCTCAAAACCTTCTTTGTATGTTGTACTTAGACCCACTGCGAATGAAAGCGAGGTTAGAGAATTAGTAGAGTGTGGGGTCTTATCACGTATATGCTTTGGCCTTGAAAGGTAACGTAGAGGTGTTGAAGGAACATCTTGTATACGCTCACTACCCTTAGATTTACCATTAGAGTTAGCCTGTGGATATTATAAAGAACACATAATGAGCACTCCTTCAAACAGACAATCATTAGAAAGTTTAAGTGAATAAAACAATGCCTATGTTTACAAATACATATTATTTGGTAATGCCTATGTTTACAAAAATTTGGAAAATTCAGTCTCCCAGCACAAACCACTTTTCTTACTCTGCCTTGAATGGTAGCCAATTGCAGGCCCCGAGTGTCATGTACCTATTATGTCAACCCTTATTACGTTTAGCCCCAATTGCATCAACATTCAACCCCATATATATTCCCCATGGGTTCATAACACTAAATTGCATGCTTATACTTGTAACACCCTCCTACCACATCTACCCAAGTAACCGGCCAACCGGGGTAAACATGCGACGAGAGGCCACTATGATATGATTCGACATCCTAAGTCACGTTAAGGAAGTGGAATTGACAGAACACACCATACAAACCTTTAACATCAGCATTAGGACCCTTAGGAACCATCTCAGCGCTTCTGGAAACTAGCCCCTAGGTCCCACTGAGATTTTGGATCACTTGACCCCCGAATGCTCCCATGTTATAGGTCTGCCAATGTCCAGGAGGCTCTAGACGCTCTCATGACAAGGCATGCCAACATGTAGGGACTATTTTTCTCAGTGCTGTGCTAGCGTACTCGGGATTTGAACCACTTTTTGAGGCCCATAGCCCAGGTCACTGCCCAAAATTGAATGACATCTTCAAAACAATAAGATAATAGGGAAATTACAAGACAATTACAATTACTTGAATGAGACCTTGACTAGACCCCTACTAGCCATGACAGGCATTTCGTCAAACATATCACGAATATGTAATCTACAGGTATAAATAACAGATCTGAGCATAGGGGTCTCATACTTAGCTGAGAATCGCTAAGAGACATTGATGTCTCAACACATTAGCTGCCATTTCATCCATTAGGTCATAGATACATTGTTCAATCATTTACAAGTAAAAACATGATGAGATCCATGCATAGCTATTATCATAAAACACATACATAACCAACATAATAGTAGCAAAATACCAATAAACTCACAACCATATGAACTACATATAACCAGTATAATATTCTTACAAGTACAAGTAGAAATAACCACATATTGATGATGCAAAATCCAAACTTGGGATGGGACTTCCACGTTCCACCCGACCGTAGAATGGCTGAGCCAAATCCCTCTTCAACCATTCACCCTCGTGCCATATTCCAAGCTTGAATGTGGTATCTCATAGAACACATCAATTGAAAACCATCCAGGGATTCCAGAGGCCAACCACCTCAACCCATCAAACAATGATTCCACCTCACCATCGAACATCACAAAACGTCATTAAATTATTCTCTATCTAAGCCTTTCAGGGCTCTAGAGCATTTGTTCCAACCAAGGCTCTAGGACTAGTAACTCAACCCACAACTTATACCGAGATCTAGAGAATTTGTTCAACCGATGCTCCAGGACTAGTAACTCGACCTACCAAGGGTTCCAGAGTGTTTGTCCAACCAAGGCTCCAGGGCTAGTAACTCAACCCAAGTTGATACAGGGCTCTAGAACGTTTTTCCAACCAAGGCTCCAAGAACTAGTAACTCAACCAAGCTAAGGAAACATGAGAACCAACCAAAACAAAACAAGGAAATAAACCTAAAATCTCCATGGTTATCTAGGAAATGGCAAGGCTAGGCAATCCACTGGCAATCCCACCCATCCTCCATGACAATGACATATCATGACTAACAACTCACATACATATGCCATGCATGCAAAAACTAGTGAGGAAAACATACATGCAACTTGGTACCTGCAAGAAAAACCCTTTGTAGTTGTTGATCTCTATGTCCTCTTATGCTTTCCTACTCTTCCTTTTCCTTCTTGCTCCGAAAATCCAAGTATGCTACACTCTCCAAGAGTGCTCCACAAAAACCCTAAGTTTCCAAGAGTGAGAGAGAGAGAGAGAGAGAGAATAATGAGAGAGCTCCAAAAACTAACTGAAAAAAGGTTACCAACTGATCCTCATAAGCCTTTTTATGAATGAGGCCTCTATTTTCTTCATTTTCCATTATTTTCCTTCAATTTCTTCCTCACATGCAACCTATTGTTAAATTTTAAGATTGTTCTATGTTGTATCAGTTACTTTAGCCCAATTTATCTTTTCATTAACAATGCATTGAATTTGTCAACAGTATAATCAATCATAAATGTAACTAAAGAAAGAACAATAAATGCAGTGATAAAGAAGACAACAATACAACCATAAGAGACAACAGATTAGTCCAAGACCAGGGAAAAACCCCACTAGGGGGAAACCCTTTCAAATCTTCTTCTTTAGTAGATCATCATAAAAAGTTTTCAGCAGAGAGTTCAATGAGCTCAATACATATGATTTGTAGCGGATAACAATAGATCAAATCTACAAATCTGTTATAATAACAGATAAACCCATATCTACCATATCATTGAAGCCAGTGAATGCCAAGATGTCAAAACTATAGATCCAAACTAGATCGCCCTCATCAACATTGTCTGCGAGCGACTGATGCTTTAGGTTCTCTCTCACAAATATAGTGTGTGAGCGACTGTAACTGTAGAGTCACACTTAGGATGTCTCTATGTGTGCGACTTCGGCACCAAACTGCAAAGACCCAAAGTTGCTCCCTTATCAAGTTTTGCAAGCGACTAGACAGCCAAAGTCGCACCCTGACTGAGCTCTGTGAGAAACTATGATTATAGGATCACTCTCAAGTCTACCTAATGCGAGTGACTAGGGACCAGATCCTTCCGATCTACCTCTGAACCCAGAGTCATTCTCAGTGAACTATCTCCGAGAGACTGAGATCTAGAAAACCCTAACCTAGAGTGAACCTTTCGCCTGTAATTTCAGACCCTTTATGACCTCCTTTTGACGTACCTGTGCGAGCAAAGACAAAATAGAAGAATATAAAGATGATGATAATGTGGTCAAATGAACTAGAGGTCGCTTCCTTTCATAAGTTTTCCTAAGGTTTAACTTGGAGTTAAGATTGACCCAAGCAGTTACTCATGTGGTTAGGATCGACCCATTCCATAATGTATGCATAAATAAAATAATTCAAAACTTAACTTCTGTTTAACTGAATTAGGTGATCTTTAGGTTGATTTTGATCCTCTCGAAAAGAGGAATTTAATGCACATATTATCTTTATCATCTAAGTTGTCCAATGTGGAATTTGACCCTAGTGGCAAAAATTAACACTCCCTCTCAACTAGGAATAATTCTGCCTTTCAATATCTCTCAGTCTCTGCTCAACTCTATCTGTTGAAACTTTCTCGGATCTAGAAAAAGAATCAGAGAGCAACAACTTCCACCCTTATCTAGCAATAGGATAACTCATCATACAAGGGAGTATTTTCTCAACTCTTGAATCATATCAGGTTATCTCAACCCATCCTATTGCTACTGATCTTCCCATTGATGACCCTGAATAGTCATGTGGTAGAACACCTACATCATAATCACCTTGGGTTGTATATCCCGAAGTACACACTCACTCGTTGGCCAGACGAGGAGCGGTACTCCCAACAAGCCCGACTTGTGGGTATGATGTCAACTGGGGTATACTCTGCAAAGACCAATATAGGGTGAGCTACAACTCCAACCCTATGGGTAACAAATAGGAATAACACCATATTATCTAGAGTTCCCTCAACATCTCGATTCCTCACCCTAGGAGCTCAAATAGGGTAGGAAGAGTTGGCTGAGTGTTATCGATCAACGTTGCCCCTCAACCGGAAGGGACACATCCATTAGTCCAAGCTGCTCTTTGAATACCAAGAACGTTCTCTTGGGTAATGCCTTTGTGAGAATATATGCAATTTGTTCATCTGTCGATATGTGATGGAGCTTGACAACTCCTCTCTGTATCATGTCTCGAATGAAGTGATATCGAATCTCAATATGCTTGGACTTGTCATGAAATATGAGATTTTCTGCCAAACGGATCCCACTCTTGTTGTCATAGTATATCACTGTAGCATCCAAGATCTGCTCAAGTAGTTCTCCAAAGATCTTTCTCAACCAGACTGCCTCGTAGCTATCCATGCTAGCAGCAATGTATTCTGCTTCGGCTGTGCTCAGTGCTACAGACTTCTGTTTCTTGCTCATCCAAGATATCATGGCAGATCCAAGGCTAACGCAACATCTAGATGTACTCTTTCTATCGATAACGTTTCCGGCCCAATCAACATCAATGTATCCATGAAGTTGAAAATTTCCTGTAGAATACCTCAAGCAAAGTGTAATCGAACCATGCAAATATCTAAATATGTGTTTAGCAACTATCCAATGTGGGTGGTGGGGCTCAATCATGAATTGACTCAAAGTGTTTACTACATAGCATATTATGCATGGACGAGTGTTCACAAGGAACATTAGAGCCCCAATCAGTGGTCTGTACTGATATGGATTTTCTAAGTCTAGTCCTGCAACATTTCCACATAATTTCTTGAAGTTCATTTCCATTGCATTGACCATAGATTTACATTCAGTCATTCCAAATATTTCCAACAACTTTACAATGTATTTTCCTTGTGAAAGGAAAATCTTACTAGGCTTTTGCCACACTTCAAGATCTAACAATTAGTGGATGAGACCAAGGTCTTTAATCTCAAATTCAGAGGTTAGCTTCCTCTTGCATTCGATCATCAAAGGCTCACTACCTGTCAAAAATAGATTGTCAACATATAAAACCAAAATCAATGGCATACCTTGGACTACCTTGAAGTAGAGGTTGGGATCGACATTGCTTCTTGTGAATCCTAGCTTCACTAAGTAACTATCAATATGTGCATACCAAGCTCGAGGAGCTTGCTTCAAGCCATATAATGCCTTATTCAACTTGCAAACATGTGTTCTTTGATCTTCCACTTCGAATCCTTGTGGTTGTTCAACATATATCTCTTCCTATAACATGCCATGAAGGAATGCAGTCTTTACATCCATTTGATGAAGAGTCCATCTTTGACTTGCAGCAAGGGCAACTATAGAACGGATGGTTGTATATCGAGCTACAAGAACAAATATGTCATCATAATCATCTCCCTCTTTCTGAGAGAAGCCTTGAGCCATGAACCTTGCTTTATATTTCTCAATGCTGCCATCAATTCCATGTTTGATTTTAAATATCCATTTTTAAGTCACAATAGACGTCCCTTTCGGTCTAGGTACAATGTACCATACATCAATTTTCATAATTGATTCATATTCTTCAACCATAGCATCCTTCCAAACTTTTTATTTTATTGTTTCTTTGAATGTGGATGGTTCGGTGTGAATCATAGTACTCATAGCAACAACATATCCCTGGTACATGCATGGTTGTTTCTTTTCTCTGTATGATCTGCGAATGGGGACATTTATTTCAGTATCCTGTAAAGTATCTTGAAGCCAAAGTGGTCTCTTCTTGGAGGGAGGATCACTGGGAGGAGGATCTAACGGATCATAGGCTCTATGGGATCATCAACCATATCGGACTCAAGTGCAGATGGACCATCTAGAATATCCCAATCATCATTCTCTCCCTTGGGAGGAGGAGGTGGAGGAATATCTCTTGCTTTACCAAGAGTAGAATCTTCATCAAATGTTACGTCCCTACTAATTTTAACCTTCCTCTGACCAGGAATATAAGTTCTATATGCTTTAGAATTTTCACAATAACCCACAAACGTACATTTGCTGCCAGTAGCTTCTAGTTTGTTCCTTTTGTCTTTCAGAACATGAAAATATAATGGGCATCCAAATACATGAAGATGGCTGACATTAGGCTTAGTGCCTGTGAATATTTATTCAGGAGTCTTGTTTTATAATGCTTGACGAGGCACCCGATTCTGAACATATACAACAGTAGATGTCACTTCAACCCAAAGGAACTTTGGAACCTTTTGATCATGTAGCATAGCACAGGAAGCTTCTAATATAGACCTGTTCTTTCTGTTATACCATTCCATTCAGGACTATATGGCACAATTGTTTCCTTCTTGATTCCATCTTTCTTGCAAAATGCTATGAATTCTTTTGACATGTATTCTCCTCCATTATCGAACTTGAAGACTTTGATTCTTTTTCCTGATTGATTTTTGATCAAGGCTTTGAATTCCTTGAATGTTTCAAAGGCTTCATCCTTGTGCTTAAGATAGTATACCCATGTCTTTCTTGAGAAGTCGTCGATAAAGGTAATGTAGTAGAGATGACCACCAACAAAATGTACAGGCATCAGACCACATATATGAGAATGAATGAGATGAAGGATGTCATAAGTTTTGTTCTTACTCGAGGGAAATGGTCCCCTTGTTTTCTTTCCACTTGCACAACCTGGGCAAACTCCATCATGATGAGCCCAAACATCGGGAATACCAGAGACCAATTTCTTTAGTTTTGAAAGCGCATCATAATGAATATGAGCAATCTGTGGTGCCATAATTCGCTCAAATGATTATTATTATGGACCAATGCAAAGAGAGGTCTTCTAGTGACCCTATAGAGTCCTTCAAATCTCGATCCTAGTGTGAAGGCATCCCTCATAGGTGAATCAGTTGGCCAAGTTAGAACTTTACCTTTGATGAAGGCAACCCTCATCCCTTTGTCTTCCAATGTAGATACAAATACCAAATTCTTCATTGATCCTGGTACATACATGACATCATGCAACATAACTAATTCCCCAGAATTTAGCTGAAATTTGTTGGACCCAAAACCTTTCACAGGATGAGTAGAGTTGTCTCCAAGAATGATATTTAGCTTAGTCTCCCTCTCTACCAGATTAGAGAGGACTTCTTTATAACTAGAGAAATGATGAGTAGCCCCACTATCAACCAACCAACTGTCCCACAAATCCAGTGGAGAAGAACTAGTGAGACCAGAAATGAGAATGTATTCAAATTTATTTACTGCATTACTTTCATACCTGGGAGCCTTTGACTTATTTTGAGAAGGGCGATGTTCTTCACGATCACTTGAGGAGTCTTTTCTGAATCTTCTATCATAGTTCTTCCTTTGATAGTCTTTTCTTGTTTTGTCATTATAGTTGCTTCTAGTGTTGTAGTGGTGTCTTTTGTTCTTCTCGGGATAGTCACGAGCAAAGTGACCTCTCTTATGGCAATAGAAACATTCAACCTGAGATAATGATTTTTCATTTCTTCCTTTTGAGTTTGAGAAGGAGGCTTCTGTGATGGACCTCCTTTTTTCTTCTTCTTCTTATCATGGGTGATATATGCATCGGGCTCTTCCTCTTCATGCTTTTGAATCCTTCCTCTTGCTATCATCCTAGATTCTTCTTGCATAAGCTTTCCAAAAATTTCATCATATTCTAGAAGGACATTGTTGTTGCTGATTGTAGTATTGAAGGTTTCCCAAATGGGAGGGAGACCTCTAAGAGTCACAACTACAAGCTCCCTATCTGACACATTTTCTCCAACCCTTTGCAATTGATCTCTAAGGCGGTAGATCTGAATAATGTAGGATTGAACCGTTTCCCCTTTGTTCATATTAGTTTCCTTGAGTTGATATTTCAGAGTGATGATTTAATTCAAGTTGTTAACTTCATACATGTCGTCTATCTTGTCATACATATCTTTAGACTTTTGTAAATTCCCAACATAAGAAAGTAAATGATCTTGTAAACCATGAGTTATAATTTGCTTTGATTTAGACTCACCTTTCTTGTACCTGTTCATGAGAGAAGCGAGAGCGATTTTTGGAGGCTCGAGCATCCTTCCTTGAATGTATTCCAGCACATCATTGTTGTAAGCTATGATCTCCAATCTCACTTTCCATGCAACAAAGTTTGATGCATCACCCAACTTTTCATGATCCTTGAAGATAGAGGATGACATCTTGACCTTGAATAGGTGAACTACTTTCTAATGAAGAGGGCTTCACTCTTGTCTTATCTTGCGCTTGACTTTCACATTAGCTCTGATACCATGTTAAATTTTCGGATTTTTCTATGTTGTATTAGTCACTTTAGCCCACTTTATATTTTCATTAACAATGCATCCAATTTTTCAGCAATATAATTAATCATAAATGTAACTGAAGAAAGAACAATATATGTAGTGATAGAGAAGACAACACCACAACCATAAGAGGCAATAGATTGGTCCAAGACTAGGGAAAAACCCCACTAGGGGGAAACCCTTTCAAATCTTATTCTTTAGCAGATCGTCATAAAAAAGTTTTCAGCAAAGAGTATAATGAGCCCAATACATATGATTTGAAGCGGATAACGATAGATCAAATCTACAGATCTGTTATAACAACAGATAAACCTAGATCTACCAGATCACTGAAGCCAACTGATGCCAAGATGTCAAAACTCTAGATATGAATTGGATTTCCCTCATTAACACTGTCTGCGAGCGATTCACGCTTCAGTGTCGCTCTCACAAATACAATGTGTGAGCGAATGTAACGACAGAGTTGCACTCAGGAGGTCTCTATGCATGTGACTTCGGCACCGAACTACAAAGACCCAAAGTCACTCCCTTATTGAGTTGTGTGAGCGACCAAAGAGCCAAATTTGCACCCTGGTTGAGTTGTGCGAGTGACTCTGATGACAGGGTGGCTCTCATGTCTACTTGATGCAAGCGACTAGGGACAAGATCCTTCCGATCTACCTCTGAACCCAGATTCATTCTCATTGAACTGTCTCCAAGCGACCAAAGAGACAAAGTCACTCTCTTGCCTACGTTGTGCCTGCGACCGAGGATGAAAAACTTATGTTTTGTGCCAGTGACAAAGATCTAGAAAACCCTAACCTAGAGAAAACCTTTTGCCTATAATTTCATACCCTTTGCGAACTCCTTCTGACGTACCTGTGTGAGCCAAGATAAAATAGAAGAATAGAAATATGATGATAATGTGACCAAATGAACTTGAGGTTGTAACAAACTGGGTGAAAATTCCATGTAATAAAAGATGAAAACAATAACCACGGATGATTCAGACACTTATTCCAATCTTAATGTTGGGCAAGACATCCTAGGGGGGTGTTCATTTAGTTGTTTATGGCTAAGGAAATTGGAAAATGCAATGGCTAAGGCATTAAAAGGCATTTTGGTACATTTATTTATGAAAATAATGGAAATTAGGAGAAAAAGGAGGTGAAAGGTCATAGGTTGCACGTGAGGAGGAAAATTAAGGAAAATAATGGAAAATGAAGAAAATAGAGGCCTCATTCATAAAAAGGATTCTGAGGATTAGCTGGTAACCTTTTGTCAGATTAACCTTTTGTCAGTTCATTGTTGGAGCTCTCTCTCATTCTCTCTCTCTCTCTCTCACACACACACACACACACACTCTTGGACATTTAGAGTTTTCTTGGAGCACTCTTGGAGGGTGTGGCATACTTGGATTCTTGGAGCAAGAAGGAAAAGGAAAGAGCAGGAAAGCGCAACAAGGCATCGACATCAGTATCTACATCAAATTTTATTGCAGGTACTGAGTTGCATGTATGGTTTCTTCACTAGTTTTGGTATGCATGGCATATGCATGTGGTTTTTTGGTTGTGATACGTCATTAGGCATGGAGGATGGTCAAGATTGACACTGGATTTCCTAGCCTTGCCATTTCCTGGATAGCCATGGTGATTATGGGTTTATTTCCTTGTCGTTTTTTTGGTTGGTTCTCATGTTTCCTTAGCTTGGGTTGAGTTACTAGTCTTGTAGTCTTGGTTGGACAAAGGCTCTAGAGCCTTGTAACAACTTGGGTTGAGTTACTAGTCCTGTAACGTGGGTTGGACAAACACTCTGGAGCCCTTGGTGGGTTGAGTTACTAGTCTCGTACCCTTGTTGGACAAACGCTCTGGAGCCCGGTAAAAGTTGTTGGTTGAGTTACTAGTCCCATAATCGGGTTGGACAAATGCTCTGGAGCCTTGGATGGCTGGGATAGAGACCAATCTGATGATGGTTTTGGTGATGTCCGATTTTGAGGTGAAATCATTGTTTGATGGGTTGAGGTGGATGGCCTTTGGAAGCCTTGGATGATTTTTTATTGATGTGTTCTATGAGATCCCACATTCCTGCTTAGAATATGGCACGTGGGTGAATGGCTGAAGAGAGATTTGGCTCAACCATTCTATGGTCGGGTGGAAAGTGGTAGTCCCATCTCCAGTTGGTTCATTACATTCATTGATGAGAAATACATTCCCTTGATTTTCATGTGTAAATATAATGATGTATATTTGATGGTTGATATGTTTATTGTATTTATGTCTCTATTATGTTGATTATATGGACATTTTACGACAACAACTATGTATGGCTCTTAGCATGTATTTACTTGTATGTGAATGGATAATGTTTCTATGACGTAATAAATGATAATGCATCAAATGGCATGAGGGAACAATGGTTCATAGCAATTCTGAGATAAGTATGAAATCCCCACACTTAATTATGTTATTTACACCTATAGATTACATGTCGATGATATGTTTGACGAAATGCCTATCATGGCTAGTAGGGATCTAGTCAAGGTCTTGAACAAGTATTTGATTTAGTACTTTAATTTCCATGTTACTTTACTGATGTGAAGAGATGGATCAGTTCTGGGTAGTGTCCTGGGCTCTGAGCCTTAAAAAGTGGCTTAAATTCTGGGGTCGCTGGCACAATACTGACAATTTTGATCCACAGTTGCTGGAAGGTAGGCCTGTGAGAGCAACTTTAGGTTGCTGGTTATTCCCTTGCCCATAGCATGAGAGTAACTATGGCCTAAGAGACCTAAAACAATAGTGGGACCCAGGGACAAGCTGTCTGAGTGGTTGACTTGTCCTCTGAGGGTGTTGTTGATGATGTTGGATGTCTGTATGGTGTGTTTCCCTCGGTTCCACTTCCTTAATGTGACTTAGGAGGTCAAATCATATCATAGTGGCCTCTTGTCACATGTTTACCCTGGCTGGCCGGTTTCTTGGGTTGATGTGGGAGGAGGGTGTTACAGAGTGGTATCAGAGCATGGTTCACCCCTCAGACTGGATGGGCTATGTGTTGGTCATGCATGCATGTCAGTCGCATGTGTGTCTCTTACACTTATATACTTGTTACATTTGCTTGATGATTGATTAGGGTTGTAGTATGGTTATCATGGAGAATTTGTTATTGATTTCATGAAATATATTTGAAATGAGTATGTGACTAATTGTGTATGGATTATATGTCGCTTACATGTTGATTTCATGGTACCTACTTACATCCTTGTATGTTAGGTTACATTTTTTAATATTTTGATTACATGCATTAGTCTTGTAGGTTAATTACAAGCACTGATCGATTATGTTCGACTACATGCGGTTATGCATATTTGTAGTTGGTTTGGCATTGCTTATGCATACTGCTGGTTGCATGTGGCAATGTGTACAATGGAGTAATGGTTGTTTTCATGCATGAGGTCATAGAATGCATTATTGATATGGCCTTGCATTGATGATTGGATCCTAGTTAGAGTGATGTTTATGTGTTGATACATTTATTGGTGTATGCTTCTATGATGTTATGATTATGTTATACATGTATCACATTGATTTGTTGATCTTGCAAACAAGTATCCTCCCCAAGCTATACTAAGTATGTTGGTTTATTGTGATTTGGTTTATTTGACATATTATGCCTTGCAGGAAGAAATATCAAATGGCTAGCAAGATGGTTGACTATAGAGGCTCTCCCTACAAATATGAAGAGTAATATGGTGTTGGAAACCCCTCTAACTTGAAAGTTACATTGAGAAGTTTAAAGGAGGAGATAAGGAGTTGTAAGGCAAATAATGACAGAATCATATAGTCACAGGAAAAGTTAGTAGAGGTGAATGCGGTAATACTTCAGAGCTTGTTAGATTTACATCAACAAGGATCACTACGAATCAATCATGAGCAGGAAGATAAAACTAATGGGGCATACTATAGTAGATCACATGGTGGTCGTCGATCAAATAGAATGATACAATTAGAGATGGAGGATTGTTGGACACTCCCGAGGGGAGAAGGGATAGACATATGTATGATTCTAGTTCTGATTCAGATAGGCATTATGATCATCATTGATATCATCCCTAGAAGAGCAATAATAGGGGATACTTGTCGGATGAATTTAAGAAGGCAAAGCCACCTACTTTTGATGGAGAGATAAAGAGATCACAGGATGCAGAGGCATGGATGCTTGGTATGAAGAAATTCTTCAGGTTGAATGACTACTCAGAGAACATGAAAGTTAAAGTGGATACTTTCAGTCTTAAAGGTAATGAAAACATATGGTGGGAAGACGTGAAGAATGCCAGTGACATAAATGAGGAAGAACTGACTTGGGGTGATTTAGAGCGACTATTCAAGAAGACATATTTGTCAGAGAGATACTTCGATGATAAGGCAAAACAATTCTATGAAATAAATATGGGATCCATGACAGATGATGAGTACACCGGTAAGTTCTTGGAACTGTTGAGGTATGTGCCTACCTCAAGGAGGAGAAGGCTAAGATTCAGATATTTATTAATGGGTTACCGGTTGCATTCAAAGATAGGATTGAGCTCGAAGAGCCTAAATCATTGGAGGAGGCTATCGAAGCATTGTTATGAACAATCGAAGCGTGGAACTGAGACGAAGTGAGATTGGAGAGGTAAAACAAAGAAGAAAGGCAAATGGGACAAGAAGCGAGTAAGACCATAGGATTCAAGTAACAAGGAGAATGTTGCACCACTTAAGAGGTTCAATGCATAAAATGGAGGACAGGGACACAGATTTGAGGAGCAGAATAAGGAGCCCGTGCAATGTTGCACTTGTGGAGGGGATCATTGCAGGAGGGATTGTCCACAGTACAAGAGTGGTAGGCCTAAGATATATAGTGCATAGGAAGCATAGACTGTTGGAGACATTGGTTAGAGTATTCCACATATCTATGTAGCCTTGGATAACAAACAAGCAGAGCACCAAGCATTTATCATTGAGATGGACGGTAAGCCTTGTGAGCAAGTTATTTCTATTTTGATTGACCCTGGATCTAATTATAGCTGTGTTAGTCCTAATTTGGTGGATAAGTGTGGGTTGAATAAGGAGTTGTGTGCAGAGTCTTAGTTAGTGCAGTTGGCTACAGGTACAAATAAGTGAGTGCATCGTTGGGTAAGAGCTTGTGCATTTGACTTAAATGGTATGCCTACCACAACACGTCTAAATGTATTAGTGTTGGGTTCATACAATATGTTATTGGGCATGGACTGGTTGTATCTACATAGAACCGAGGGGCTGCTATGAAAAATCTATTGAGTGTGTTGATGACAATGGGGAACTAAGAGTCTTGCAAGGTAAGAAGAAAACCACATCAGTTAGGATGGTGACAACTATGCAAGCAAAGCGTAGCTGCAGGAAAGGGTGCAAGCTATTTACAATACATATTTCTAGTGATAGGGAAAGGAGGTTGAGGATGTAGATGTATTGAAAAAATACCCAGTTTTACAACAGTTCAAGGATGTATTTCCTAAGGACCACAAAGTTTCCATCGCATAGGGAGGTAGTTTTTTCTATTGAGTTAGTGCTAGGGGCAGTGCCAGCATTAAAAGCACCTTACAGGATGAGCACACCCTAGTTGGTTGAGTTAAAGTTGTAGCTGAAGGAAATGTTGGACAAGGGGTACATTAGGCCAAGTGTATCACCTTGGGGAAGGGTGGTACCCTCAGATTATGCATTGATTACAGGCAGTTGAATAAAGTGATTATCAAGAAAAGATACCCTTTGCCGTGGATTGATGACTTGTTTGATCAGCTGAAGGGATCAACAGTGTTGTCGAAGATTGACTTGAGATCTAGATACCATCAAGTATGCATCAAAGAGGATGATATATACAAGACTACATTCAGGACCAAGTATGGGCATTATGAGTTTTTTGTTGTTCCATTTGGCTTAACGAATGCTCTAGCTACATTCATGTGTTTGATGAATAGTGTGTTGCATCCATATTTGGATAAGTTTGTCATTGTGTTCATTGATGATATACTGGTATATTCTAAAAATGAGGAAGAGCATGCCAAGCACTTAGCAACAGTGTTGAGGTTGTTGAGAGAGCATCAGTTGTATGCTAAGCTCAACAAACGTAGTTTCTTTCAGACGAAGGTACACTACTTGGGACATGTTGTCTCCAAGGAGGGCATTACAATAGATCCAGAGAAGATAAGGGCCACCATGGAGTGGGTAGCTCCTAAGAATGTGGATGAAGTGAGATATTTCATAGGTTTGGCAGGCTATTATAGGAGGTTCACCGGGAACTTCTCGCAGATTGCTTATCCTATTACATCCTTGCATAGGAAAGGTAAGAAGTTAAAATTGACTGAGGAGTGTGAGGCTAGCTTTGAGCAGCTTAAGAAGTTGCTGACACATGCACCAGTACTATAGATTACAAATCCAGACAAAGATTTTGTAGTATGTACAAATGCTTGCAAGAGAGGGCTTGGTGGAGTCCTTATGCAGGATGGACAGGTGGTATATTATGAGTCCCGTAAACTAAACAAGCACGAGCAGAACTATCCCATGCATGATCTCGAGTTGGTAGTGATTATACATGCATTGAAGATGTGGAGACACTATCTTCTTGGCAGGCGGTTTGTGCTTATGAGTGATCACGTAAGATTGAGGTATTTGTTTGACCAGCCGAATTTGAACGTCAGGCAAGCTAGATGGTTGGCCACGATCAACGAGTTTGACTTTGAGATCAGGTACATGAAGGGTAAAGAAAACAGGGTGGAAAATGCTCTCAGCAGATGGGTACAGGTACATCACTTGGTAGCTATGAGCTCCTATGGGACGGACTTACAGGACAGGATCTTGCAGGGAAGGCAACAAGATGTCAGGTATATAGAGATTGTGCATTGGTTGCAGCAGGGTGATAGTAAAGGTACAGGTACATGTACATGTAGTTGTACAGGTACATGTGGTAGTATAGGTACAGACAGAGGTACAGGTGCACATGGCATGGACTATTATCTTACAATAGAGGGATTGGTCAGGTTCCGAGACAGGATATATGTATCAGATAGTAGCAAGCTCAAGAAGGTGATCTTGAGGGAGTTTCATGTGAAACCTTATTTGGGTCACCCAGGTTATCAGAAGACACTCACAGTGGTAAAGAGATATTACTATTGGCCGAATCTGAAGAGGGATGCAATAGAGTTTGTGGCTATATGTTTCAATTGTCAGTAAATGAAAACATCTAAGTGGACTACTACAACCGATCGTTATCCCAGAGTGGAAATGGGAGGTCATTTCCATGGATTTCATTACAGGGTTTCTGAAGACGGTGAAGCAACGTGAATCGATCATGGTCATTGTGGACAAGTTAACAAAGGTTGCATACTTCATTCTCGTAAAGTCTACATTCTCAGCTAGTGATGTGGCACATGTATTCATTAGAGATGTGGTTAGACTACATGGTGTCTCGAAAAAGATTGTGTCAGACAAGGATGCGAAGTTCACTTCCAAGTGTTGGAAGGAGTTATTTGTAGGTTTTGGCATAGAGTTGGCATTTAGCACAAATTATCATCCGTTGATGGATGGACCGACAGAGAAGGTCAACAGGATTTTAGAGGACATGTTGAGGACGTATGTGATGCATCAACAACGGAAGTGGGAAGAGTATCTCCCTTTGGTTGAGTTTGCATACAACAACGCTTATCGGGAGTCATTAAGGATGGGTCCTTTTGAGGCATTGTATGGGTGGAGTTGTAACACTCCCATTAGTTGGAGTGATCTAGTTAGCAGAGTATTGATTGGACCAGATATGTTGGCAGACATGGAACAGGAGATGCAGGTGATCAAGAAGAATCTTAAGGAAGCATAGGATGAACTTTTGAGCTCTAAAATGGGCCTCCTAAGAAAAATGTACAACCAAAATAAAATTTATAAGAATCAATATGATTCAAGATGATGATGTCAACCATGGGGGATGATTCACCATTTTTGGAGTAAAAAAGTACAAAGATTAAAAATTAATAAAATAATAAAACTACTTTTTCAACTCGTATTTTCAACTTATATCCCTAAGTTTTTACTCAAATTTCGAGCGGGAGTACTCGTTGGTTGCAAAATTTAATTCTTCATCCAAGGAGTACCCATGTTGTATACTTTCGATAGACCCTACTGCACAAAAAATGAGAAATACATGAAAAAAACGTGATTGTAATAAATTTTTTCATGTATTTCTCATTTTTCGTGTTGCATGATCCATCTAAAGTATGCAACATGGGCACTCCTTGGATGAGGAATCAAATTCTTCATTCAACGAGTGTTTCTTCTCAAAATTTGAGTAAAACCATAGGGAGATAAGTTGAAAATACGAGTTGAAAAAATAGTTTTGTCTTTTTTGGCTCTAAAATTTGATGATGCAATCTAATCTTATTTTATTATTTCCATTATTATTTTACAATTTCCTTAGGAGGCCCATTTTAGACCTCAAAATTCCCCTAATGAGTTATGCAGAAAGGAAAAATTTGTTTAAGGAGTTCCAAGTTGGGGAACAGGTGCACTTGCACATCAAACCGAAGAAGAGCTCCTTGCGGATTGGCTCATGTGCCAAGTTGGCACAAGGTTTTGTGGACCCTTCAATATCATTGAGAGGATTGGGCCAATAGCCTATCGACTTGCACTACCTCTGATGGTGAAATTCCATGATGTTTTCGATGTCTCATTGCTTAAGAAGTATGTTAAAGATGTTGATCACGTGATTGACTCGTCTGTATTGCAGGTGGAACCAAATGGAGAATTCCAGCTGGAGCCTCATTGTATATTGCAGGAAAAGGTGCTCATGCTCCGAAACCGAGCAATAGAGCAAGTTAAAGTGCAATGGAAGCACTTTGGGTCTGATGAAGCTACATGAGAGATGACGAATTAGATGCGAGCCATGTATCCTTCCTTGTTTGTCGGTTGAGGCAAAGCAACTTTGATATGGTGGTTTGGTGATTGCTTATTGTGGTTGGTAGTTGCTTTATGGTGGTTTAGTATTTGCTTATGATGACTTGGTATATGCTTCATGGTGGTTTAGTATTTGCTTATGATGACTTGGTATATGCTTCATGGTGGTTTAGTATTTGTTTTATTTTGGTTTAGTATATGCTTTATGGTGATCGATATAAGCTTTATGATGGTTGATATATGTTATATGATATTTTGATATATATGCTTAGATATGATGTTAATAAATTTTAGATATATGTTTTGATATGTGATTTGGCATATGTTTTGGTATATATATTTTGATGATGTTGTTATATGTACACCCGTGTATGGATGTAAATATTGTAACAAGATGTGTTATAAAGCTCCACTATGCGGTATGGGTGTTATGTTAATATGCTATCACGTGGTTATGTTATCATGATGTTATGATGTCATATGAGTTGGCGCTTAATAGGATGATCATTGTAAATACCATAATGAGATGTCTTATAAAGCTCCATAAGCAGTATGTGTTCTTTTAGCAAGTTGGTGAGGTATATGTGTGATTGAACACCGAGGACGGCGTCCCCCAAGGGGGAGGGTTCTATAACAACCCTGGTGAAAATTCCATGTAATAAAAGATAAAAACAATAACCATGGATGAATGGGACACTTATTCCAAGCTAAATGTTGGGAAAGACATCCTAGGGGGTGTTCATTTAGTTTTTTATGGCTTAGGAAATTGGAAAAATCAATGGCTAAGGCATTAAAAGGCATTCTGGCACATTTATTTATGAAAATAATGGAAATTAGGATAAAAAGGAGGTGAAAGGTCACAGGTTGCATTTGAGGAGGAAAATGAAGGAAAATAATGGAAAATGAAGAAAATAGAGGCCTCATTCATAAAAAGGCTTCTAAGGATCAGTTGGTAACCTTCTGTCAGTTCAGTGTTGGAGCTCTCTCTCTCTCTCTCTTACTCTTGGATTCTTAGAATTTTCTTGGAGCACTCTTGGAGGGTGTGGCATACTTGGATTATTGGAGCAAGAAGGCAAAGGAAAGAGCAGAAAGTGCAAGAAGGCAAAGGAAAGAGCAGGAAAGCACAAGAAGGCATCAACATCAGTAGCTACATCAAATTTGCTTGCAGGTACCAAGTTGCATGTATGGTTTCTTCACTAGTTTTGGTATGCAAGGAATATGCATGTGGTTTGTTGGTTGTGATTTGTCATTAGGCATGGAGGATGGTCGGGATTGACAGTGGATTGCCTAGCCTTTCCATTTCCAGGATAGCCATGGCGATTACGGGTTTATTTACTTGTTGTGTTTTTCATTGGTTCTCATGTCCTTAGATTGGGTTGAGTTACTAGTCTCGTAGCCTTGGTTGGACAAACGCTTTGGAGCTCGGTAAAAGCTGTGGTTTGAGTTACTAGTCCCATAGACGGGTTGGAAAAATGCCCTTGAGCCCTAGATGGCTGGGATAGAGACCAATCTGATGATGGTTTTGGTGATGTCGACTGTGAGGCGGAATCATTGTTTGATGGGTGAGGTGGATGGCCTCTGGAAGTCGTGGATGCGTTTTGATTGATGTGTTCTATGAGATCCCACATTCATGCTTGGATTATGGAATGGGGGTGAATGGATAAAGAGAGATTTGGCTCAGCCATTCTACTGTCGGGTGGAACGTGGTAGTCCCATCTCTGGTTGGTTCATTGCACTCATTAATGAAAAATCCATTCCCTTGATTTTCATGTGTAAAGGTACTAATGTATTTATGGATTTGATGGCTGATATGTTTATTGTATTTTTGACCCTATTATGCTGGTCATATGCACATTTTATGACAAAAACTATGTATGGCTCTCATCATGTCTTTACTTGTATGTGAATGGATAATGTGCCTATGACCTAATATATGATAATGCAACAAATGGCATGGGGAAACAATTGTTCATAGCGATTCTCAGATAAGTATGAGATCCCTACACTTAATTATGTTCTTTACACCTGTAGATTACGTGTTGACGATATGTTTGAAGAAATGCCTATCATAGCTAGTAGGGATCTAGTTAAGGTCTTGAACAAGTATTTGCTTTAGTACTTTCATTTCCATGTTACTTTACTGATTTGAAGAGATGGATCAGTTCTGGGCAGTGTCCTGGGCGCTGAGCCTTAAAAAGTGGCTTAAATCCTGGGGTCACTGGCACAACACTGACAATTTTGGTCCACAGTTGCTCGCAGGTAGGCCTGTGAGAGCGACTTTAAGTTGTTGGTCACTCCCTTGCCCATAACATGAGAGCGACTATGGCCCAAGAGACCTAAAATAATAGTGGGACCCAAGGACAGGCTATTTGAGTGGCTGACTTATCCTCTAAGGGTTCTATTGATGATGTTGCATGTCTATATGGTGTGTGTTTCGTCGGTTCCACTTACTTAATGTGGCTTAGGAGGTCGAATCATATCATAGTGGCCTCTCATCGCATGTTTACCTCGGTTGGCTGGTTGCTTGGGTAGATGTTGGAGGAGGGTGTTACAGAGGTCTCTTCCTTTTATTTGTTTTCTTGTGGGTTAACTTGGGGTTAAGATTGACCCAAGCAATTGCTTATGTGGTTAGGGTTGACCCATTCCATAATGTATGCATGAATAAAATAATTCAAACTTAACTTCTCTTTAATCGAATTAGGTGATCTTTAGGTTGATTTTGGTCCTCTCGAAAAGAGGAATTTAATGCACATATTATCTTGATCATCTGAGTTGTCCAGTGTGGAATTTGACCCTACTTAAAAAAATTAACGCCTGTGACCTTTGAGCTCCCTTTTCTACCAATTTCCATTATTTTCATAAATAAATGTGACAAAAATGCCTTTTTACCTCTTTAATGCCTTTGCCAATTTCCTTAGCCATAATAAACCAAATGAACACCCACACTAGGATGTATTTCCCAACATTAAGCTTGGAATACGTGTCCCATCAACCGTGGTCTTTATTTTGCCTTTATTAACTTTTATTACATGGAATTTTCACGAGGGTTGTTACAGAACCCTCCCCCTTGGGGGAACACCGTCCTCAGTGTTCAACAACACCTATAACCACAAGATTGTTGTAAGAAAAATATACTATTGATGGAGCTTTATAACTGAGCTCGTTGCAGTATTTACAATGATCAACCTGCTGAGAAGCAAACCGACATGAATTCATAACAACATAATATCATAATGACATGACAGCCATAGCGCTTATTGGAGATTTATAAGATAGATCATGGCGGTATTTATATCCATATACATATGTACATATACTAAACATCACCAAAACATGTACCAAAACATATACCAAGACATATGCGAAAACACCATACCAAAATTGCTTTGCCTCAACCAGTAAACAAGGAAGGAAACAAAGCCCGCATTTGATCTGCCATCTCCCATGTAGCTTCATCGGGCCCAAAGTGCTTCCGTTGCACCTTAACTTGTTCGATTTCTCGGTTCTGAAGCATGAGAAACCTTTTCTGCAATATACACTGAGGCTCCGGCTGGAATTCTCCATCCAATTCCACCTGCAATACAGATCAATCAATCACATGATCAACATCTTTAACATACTTCTTAAGAAATGACACATGGAAAACATCATGTAATTTTATTGTCGGAGGCAGTGCAAGTCGATAGGCTACTAGCCCAATGCTCTTAATGATGCTGAAGGGTCCACAAAATCGTCGTACCATCTTGGCACATGATCCAATCTGTAAGGATATCTTCCTCGATTTGATGCACAAGTACAACTGTTTCCCAACCTGAAACTCCTTAAACAACCTGTTCCGATCTGCATAGCTCTTCTACCTATCCTGTCCTCTGTTTATATTTTTCTTGATTACCCGCATTTCTTGTTCCATGTCTACCAATATGTCCGGTCCAATCAATACCCTGTTAAATGAATCACTACAACTGATGGGACTATTGCAACTCCATCCATAAAATGCCTAAAACGGACTCATCTTCAACGATTCCTAGTACCCATTGTTGCAGGTGAAATATATTAGTGAAAGATACTCTTCCCACTTTTGTTGCTGATGCATCACATACATTGTTAGCAATAAATTACTAAACTGATGTTTAACTGATAAATACACCAGATAAATTCTGAATGTAATATATATATATTTTTATATATATCATATATATATTTTATATTATTTATATATATATTTTATATATATCTTTCTATTATATTATATTATATATTTATATATATATGTATATGTGTTATATTTATTAATATATATATATATTTATTGGTTAAATTGAATGTTGATTACAAGGCTGGGCGGTGCTCCTTTATAGAGTTGACTGGACATGCCTAATAGGAGACATGTCTTTTGGGACTATGTCGCTTATTTAACTAATTAATTGTTAATTATTGATTATAATTAATTATTTATTTAAATAATATTTTAATATTTTAATTAAATGTTATAAATTTAAATTCATAACATTGCATTCCCCTTAATATTCTTTGTCCTCAAAGCATAGGTAGGTTTGGGTGTTGACGAAGAAAACGTTTTGATTCCCAAGACGAGTCTTCCTCTCGTAACCTCTTCCATTTGATGAGGTATTCCTTTATTGTCTTGGACCGTAAAACCTTTTCTCAGGTAGAGAGTATACCTTCAAGTTTGAGGACTATTCTTCCTTCTTCATCGGTCTTTGTTATTTATTTGGTTTTTCCCTAATACTATCTTGAGACTTGATATGTGAAAGGTATTATGGATTCAACAATTATCAGGTAACATTAATCCATAAGCTACACTACTTATTTTTTTGATTATTTGATATGACCCATAATATTTAGGTGATAATTTATTCTTCCCTTGTTGTTTTAGTGATGGTTTCTTATAAGGTTGGAGTCTAACAAAGACCCAATCTTCCTCCTCGAACTCTCTTTCAGAGCAGTGTTGGTTGGCTTGTTGTTTCATTCTATTACGAGCCATGGAGAGATTCCAATTAGTAAGTTGATGATCCTTTGACTTTCTCCTAGGTGGTCTTTAACTACTGATAACCTAGAAACAAGGAGTGCAAAGTCTTTCCACCTCGGTGGCTTGTAACCATATAAGGCTTGGAAGGGTGTCATCTTAGCTAACGTGTGGTATGTGGTATTATACCACAATTATGCCAGGTGTAGCCACTGGGTCCATCTGTTTTGTTTATCTGTAACGAAACAACGAAGATATGTTTCCAAACATTTATTAATGATTTCAATTTGCCCATCTGTTTGGGGGTGATAGGCCGAACTCATGTTGAGGGATATTCCTGCTTGGTGGCAGAATTCCTTCCAAAATTTCCCCTTAAACCTTACATCTCTATTGCTGACAATGACCTTAGGAAACCCGTGTAGTTTGTAAATATTTTTACAAAACACATCAACAATTTGTTTAGTTGTGTTGGTCTTTTTAATAGCCATAAAGTGGGCATATTTAGTGAGCCTCTCGACTACTACAAATATTTTATCCTTTTCTATCAGATGCAAGTAGTCCTTCAATAAAGTACATTGAAATATCCTCCCGCTTCTAATTTGGAATGTGTAATGGGTGTAGAAATCATGGAGTTGGAACATTTTCGCTTTTGTTCCTTTGACAAATATCACATTCTGCAACATATTTCTGAATTTCCTTGCTCATACCCTTCCAATAGAATGACTGTCAGATGTTCTAGTAAGTCTTGTAGAATCTAACATGTCCGACTGTTGGCGAATTGTGAGACTCTTTTAGTATTTTCACCTTAAATTTGGATGTGGGTGTTAGGTAAATTCTACCCTTGTACCATAAGATTTCATTTTTCCACTCGAAGTTGGTATACTGACTGATATTGTTAATCATGGAGTCACAATCTTTATCCTTGACATATTTGGCTCATATTTTGTCCAACCATTCCAGAACAACTATCATGGCAGCACATGTTGTGTGGTCGTCATCCTTACATGAGAGTGCATCAACTATGACATTCTCCTTTCCCTTCTTGTGTAATATATCTAAATTAAAAGCTGACAACTTCTCCATCCACTTATGTTGTTATGTTGATAATGTCTTTTGTTGAAGTAAGAAATGAATACTATTGTGGTCTGTTCGGATTGAAAATTTACTTCCAAGCAAATATTGGCGCCACTTCATCAAAGCATGTATGATGACGAGCATCTCCTTTTGGTATGTTGATTTTAAGCCTTCTCGTTTATTAAGTTTCCTGCTCTCAAATTCTATAGGGTGGTTGTCTTGCATTAATACAGCTCCAATTCTGAACCCAAAAGCATCACATTTGACTACGAACGGTTTGGAGAAGTCAGGATTTGCTAGTATTGGTATGGTTGACATCACTTCCTTTAATTTCTCAAAACACTTGTCTGCTTGGTGATTCCACTAAAAAGCATTATTCTTTAACAAATTGGTGAGGGGTGTTGTTAGATGTGCATAATTTTTTATAAATCTTTTGTAATACCCCGTTAAACCTAAAAATCCCCTGAACTTGGATACATTCATGGGTTTGGGCCATTATTTGATTGCCTTGATTTTGTTAGGGTCCACTTGGATTCCTTCCCTCGTTATAATATGTCCTAGGTTTTCAACTTCCTTTTGCCCAAACGTACATTTTGATAACTTGGCTTAAAAATGGTTCCTTTCCAAAATAGACAATACTTCTTTGAGATGTTTGAGATGTTCTTTCCACGTCTTACTGTAGACTAGAATATCATCGAAGAAAACCAATACAAACTTTCGTAGATAAGGGTGAAAGAGTTCGTTCATGGTTGCTTGGAAGGTGGTTGACGCATTTGTTAATCCAAATGGCATGACCTTGAACTCATAATTTCCTTCATGAGTCCTGAATGCTATCTTTTCAACGTCTTCTAACCTTACTCGTATTTGGTAGTAGCCTGATCTTAGATCTAACTTGGAAAAATATTCTGCACCATGTAGTTCATCTAGCATTTCATCAATGAACGGAATCAAAAACTTATGTTTAATAATGATTTTGATTAAACCTCTTTAATCTATACATAATCAGTAGGATCCATCCTTCTTCCTGACCAATACTATGGGTGCAGCGTATGGACTTCTACTCTTCGTAATGATTCCATGCTTCAACAGATCTTGTATTAAGCCTTCTATTTCTATCGTGTGGTGATGGGGATAATGATATGGCTTAACATTCACTGGTGTTGAGTATGCTTTGACTTCGATAATGTGTTCAATTTGCCTCTCCGGGTGTAACTTCATTGGTAGGTCTTGGAAAACCTTCTCATATTTCTAAATCAAGGATGAAATCTCTGATGGTTGATGAGTCCCTTCTATTGATAATAACTCCAACTATTGACATTGTGAGACAAACATTGGTGCCCCCTTGCGAATAAGTTTCTTCAATTGTTGAGCATAAATGACTTGAGTTGGTGGTGCTTGAAACCCGAACAACTTATTTTTCATTCCATCCCATTTGAATTTAATGTACTGCTTTATGTGATTTGCTGAATATGTGCTTAGTGTTCTTAACCATTGTACACCCAAAACAACATCTACTCCTCCTAGGGGAACTGCATAAAAACTGGACTACTTTTCATAGTCTCTTAATTACAACTTAACCTTATGGCACTTTCCTACTCCATCTATACATTTTCCATCTGCTACCATAACTTTTAAATCTGCTGCCGAGTAAGCAAAGATGTTTAGTATTTTCACAACATTGACATCTACAACGTTGTGCGTGCTTCTGGAGTCTACTAGAACGATAACGCTTTGCTTCTTGATGTGACATTTAAGCTTCAGTGTCTGCAATTGAGTTATCCCTATGATGGCTGATAAGGAAATTTGTGGCATATCTTCTTCTGATTATGGACTAGGGTTTGAATTTTCTTCATTGTACTCTTCGTCAGAGCTGTCTTCTGAAGATTCCTCTTCTTGTTTAGCTTTACAGTTATACAATTTTTGTGTTGCGCACTTGTGTCCTACGTAATACTTGTCTCCGCACTTCTAGCATTTGCCATCCTTTTTCCTTTCGACATTAGATTGTTATTTTCCTTCATTTCAAAATGGTGGTGGAACGTACTTGCTAGTATTCTTTGACGAGGGTTTACCTGCTTTCCCCTTGGAATAACTGTTAGTTCTATCGTTTCTAGCATATGGTGCTTTGTGAAGTTTATATTTCCACTTGATAATCATGGCTACGTGTCTGGCCTCCTCAATGGCTTTGGGTTTACGCAATTTTAATTATTCGCAAATGTAATCTTTAAGGCCACAACGATACATTTTTAGCATCTCCTCATCTAAGAACCCTCTCTGCCTCATTGCTAATACTTCCCATTCGTGAGCGTATTCACTTACTGATCCTTTTTGCTTCAGGTGAACAAATCTCTCGTAGGCATCATCCTCCTCCTCGTCATGAAACCTTTTTAGCAAGGCGTTTTTAAAGTTTTGCCAATTGAACGAACAACTCGTACATTTAGACAACCACCACAAAAATCAATTGTACGCTTCTGCTTCTAAGTAGTTGGATGCAGTCATGACTCTTTCTTACTCGCCAAGTGGAGGGTTTTCTAAAAAAATGGCATCCATCTTATTTACCCTTACGATAATGCCTTTAAAGTTCTTACCATCATACTTAGGTAATTCATTTATTTATTTATTTTAAGATGGTTCCTTTCGGAAGCTTTAGTATAATATTGGCTTCCTTCGAAGTGAATTTGTGGTATTTGTTGCTTCTCATGCCTCAGAAACTCATGCTCTAGAGAAGTCTCGCCTTCCAGAGTCTTGGGACTTTGTGTAGCTGTAGGTGGATCGGTCTCTCTGAAGCGTCGACTCATCAAGTTTTTTAAGTAAGAGATATTGTTGGCCATCTGGTCTTGCTTACTAACTGACTTTTCAACATTATCTAAGCGTTTATTTAACTTCGTGATGTCCTCTTGAATTTTTTTCATATCGTCATTGCTGTTTCTTGCCATTTTATTTCGTTTTTTTAATTATATATTTTCTTGAAACCCATTTTTTTAAATAACATTTTTTTTTATTATATATAATATATATATATATATTATATATATTATTTTAAACTTTGGTTATATTATATATTTTTTTTAAAGTGGTCATATTAAATCGTTTTTTTTTTTTTTTTAAATGACAGTCGCACGGGTCCGCTTGAGTCACAGTCGTTGACCGTGACCTCACCCACGTAAATTTCACGGCGTTGACACTGTGGTTTCTCCGCGGATCTTGCTATGTCTAGATCGTGGCCTCTTGGCTTCGACGTTGTTCTCCACACTTGATCACAACGGGCCACGATTGCACCACAGACAGATTGATGGTGGCGTAGACTGGTTAGACCTGCGACTGGCACGGTCACGACCACCAAAAGTTAGTCAAGCCACAAAGACGGTATTCCCGAACTTGTAGACACCTTTCACGCCATGGAGCCACAGAAAAACCCTGTAGATGCTGGTTGTCTCACGTTAGTCGTTCCTTCACGCTGCTGAACATTGAAACTTGAGGATGCAAGCCTGTTTGGTCTGCAACAATGAAACAACAGAACAGGTTGGGGATGGGAGGCCCGTAGGGCCTAACGGCCAATAGGCTGTCGTGGGTGTCCCCAGAAGGAGTCTGGCTCTGATACCACTGTTAACAATAAATTACTAAATTGTTGTTTGACTGATATATACACCACATAAATTTTGAATGTAATACATATATATATTGATTAATAAAATTGAATGATGATTATGAGGCTAAGGCGATGCTCCTTTAATAGGAGTTGGCTGGCCATGCCTAATCAGAGAGACATGTCGTTTGGGGACTAATGTCTCTTCATTTAACTAATTAATTGATTATAATTAATTAATTAATTATTTAAATAATATTTTAATTAAAATAATTAAATGTTATAAATTTGAATTCATAACATACATCCTCAACATGTCCTCCAATATCCTTTTGACCCTCTCTATTTGTCCATATGTTTGCGGATGATAAGTTGTACTAAAAGCCAACTCTGTGCCCAAACCTCAAATAAATCCTTCCAAAACTTGGAAGTGAACTTCACATCCCTATGCGACACAATTTTCTTTGGAACACCATGCAATCTAACCACATCTCTGATGAATACCTGTGCTACATCACTAGCTGAGAATGTAGACTTCACTTGAATGAAGTGCACTACTTTTGTAACACATGTCCAGAATAACCATGATGGAATCATGTTGCCTTGTTGTCCTTGGAAAACCCTTGATGAAGTTCATGGAAATGACCTCTCATTTCCATTTTGGAATCACAATCAGCTGTAGCAGTCCACCTGGATGCCTACAGTCTGCCTTCACACTTTGACAATCGAAACACCTAGCCACAAAATCTGCTACATCTCTCTTCATATTCGGCCAATAATAAATTCTCTTCACTACGGTCAATGTTTCCTGATATTCTGGGTGACCCGAATATGGTTTCCCATGAAAATCCCTCAAGATCACCTTCTTGAGCTCTCTATTGTCCTACACATATATCCTATCTCTGAATCTGACCAATCCATCTGCTGTGAGATGATAATCCTCATCCTGTGCACCTACACCTATACCTGTACCAGTACTCTGCAACAACTTGTGCATAATCTCCATATACCTGACATCCTGTTGACCTGCCTACAAAATCCTATCATGTAAGTCTATCCCATAGGAGCTCATAGCTGCTAAGTGATTTACCTGTATTTGCCTGTTAAGAGCATCTGCCACCCTGTTCTCTTCACGTTTAATATAGCTGATCTCAAAATCAAACTCACTGATTGTAGCCAACCACTGAGCCTGCCTACCATTCAGTTTCAGTTGGTCAAATAGATACCACAACCCACTGTGATCACTCATCAACGCAAATCTCCTTCCTAGAAGATAGTGCCTCCACATCTTTAATGCATGTATGATTGATGCCAACTCAAGGTCATGTGACGGGTACTTCTACTCATTCTCATTCAGTTTTTGCGACTCATAGCATACCACCTGTCCATCCTACATAAGGACTCCACCAAGTCCTTTCTTGTAAGCATCTGTGCATACTACAAATTCTTTGCCCAGTTCTGCAATCTTTAACGTTGGAACATGTGTTAACAACTGCTTGAGCTGCTCAAAACTAGCCTCACACTCCTCTATCCATTTAAAATTCTTACCTTTCTATGCAATGATGTGATAGGATAAGCAATATGGGAGAAGTTCCTGATGAACATCCTATAATAGCCTAACAACCACATGAAAGACCTCACCTCATCTACATTCCTAGGAGCTACCCACTCCATGATGGCCCTTATCTTTTATGGATCTACTACAATGCCCTCCTTGGAGACAACATGCCCCAAGTAATGTAGTTCAATATGAAAGAAACTACACTTGGTAAGCTTAGCATACAACTAATTCTCTCTCAACAATTACCTCAATACTGCTGCTAAATGCTTGACATGCTCTTCCTCATTTTTAGAATATACCAATATATCATCAATGAACACAATAACAAACTTATCCAAATACGGATGCAACACACTATTCATCAAGCATATAAATGTAGCTGGAGTGTTAGTCAAACCGAATGGAGCTACAAAAAACCCATAATGCCATACCTAGTTCGGAAAGTTGTCTTGTAAATGTCGTCCTCTTTGATGCATACTTGGTGATATCAAAATCTCAAATCAATCTTCGAGAACACTGTTGCTCCCTTCAACTGATTGAACAAGACATCAATCCTCGATAACAGATACCTGTTCTTGATGGTCACTTTATTCAACTACCTGTAGTCAATGCATAATCTGAGAGTACCATCTTTCTTCTTTGTCCAACATTTTCTTCAACTGTAGCTTCAACTCTACCAACTCTACCAACTCAGGTGTACTCATCCTATAAGGTGCTTTTGATGCTAGAGTTGCCCCTGACACTAACTCAATAGAAAAGTCTACCTCCCTATGTGTTGGAAACTCTGTAATGTCCTCAGAAAATACATCCTAAATCTACTATAGACCCGGGTACCTGCTCAAAACAACTGCATCCTCAACTTCCTTACCTTTGTCACTAGAAATGTGCACTTCGAACAACATATACCCTTTCTTGCGATTGCGCTTTGCCTGCATTGCTGTTACCATCCTAACTGATGTGGCTTTCTTCTTTCCCTGTAAGACTCTTTGTTCCTCATTGTCATCCACACACTCAATGGATTTGTCATAATAGTCTACCTTGATTCTATGAAGATAGAACCAATCCATGCCCAACAAGATATTGTATGATCCCAATGGTACTACATTCAAATGTGTTGCAGTAGGCATATCATTCAAATCAAATACACAAGCTCTTACCCAATGATGAACTCGCTTCTTTGTACCTGTAGCCAACTGCACTAACCAAGACTCTGCATGCAATTCCTTACTTAAACCACACTTATCCACCAAGTCAGGACTAACATAGTTATAATTAGATCTAAGGTAAATCAAAATATAAATAATTTGATCACAAAGCTTACCATCCATCTCAATGATAGATGCCTGATGGTTTGTCCGTTTGTTATCTAATGTTGCATAGATACGAGGAACGCTCTGACCAACATCCCCAATAGTCTGTTCGTCCTGTGCACTATATATCTTAGGTCTACCACCTTGATACTATGGGAAATCTCTCCTACGATGATCCCCACCATAAGTCCAGCACCGCACGGGCCCCTTATTCTGCTCCTCAGATCGATGTCCCAGTCCTCTATATAATGAATTGAACCTCTTAGGTTGTGCAACATTCTCTTTATCACCTGAATCCTGTGGTCTTACTCACTTCTTGTCACAATTTCCTTTGTTCCTTGCATTACCTTTCCAGGTTGGCTTAGTCTCAGACTTGCGCTTCGATTGTTCATATCAATGCTTTAGCTTTTAGATGGCCTCCTCCAATGATCTAGAATCATCGAACTTAATCCCATCTTTGAATACCATTGGTAACCCACTAGTGAATCTTTGAAGCTTAGCCTTCTCCTCCATGAGGTAAGGCACATACCTCAATAGCTCTAAGAACCTGCTAGTGTACTCCTCATCTGTCATAGATCCCATCTTTAGCTCATATATCTCCTTTGCCCTCTCATCAAAGTATGTCTCTAATAGGTACTTCTTCTTGAATAACCGCTCAAACTCATTCCAAGTCAAGTCCTCCTCATGTATACCTCTGACATTCTTCACATCTTCCCACCAAATGTCTGATTTACCTTTGAGACCGAATGTAGATACTTTGGCTTTCATGTTCTTTGAATAGTCATGTAACCTGAAGAAATTCCTCATGTCAAGCAACCGTGCCTCTGCATCCTGTGATTTATTCTTTCTCTCCATCAAAATTAGGTGGCTTTTCCTTCTTAAACTCATATGGAAAGTATCCACTATCACTCCTCCTGTACGGATAATAGTGGTATCGATCATCATGCTTGTCAGAACCAAAACTATAATGGTACCTGTGTCTATCATCTCTCCTATCCAGAATGTCCAACAATATGCCATCTCTCATTGTGTCATCTCTATCCAACCTGTGACCACCATGCGACCTACTGTCATATGCCCCATTAGTTTTGTCCTCCTGCTCATGGCTGATCTAAAGTGGGCCACATTGCTGCAAATCTGACAAGCTCTAAAGTATCAATGCATTTACCTATACTAGCTTCTCCTGTGCCTGTATGATTATGTCATTATCTGCCTTACAACTCCTTATTTCTTCCTTTAAGCTTCTCAGTGTATCTGCCAAATTGGAAGAATTCCCAACACCATACTACTGAGCTGATTCATAGGGAGAGTCTTTTGTAGTCTACCATCTTGCTAGCCATTTGATATTCTTCCTGCAAGGTATATCATGTTAGCTAAACCAAATCACAATAAACCAATGTACCTTAGTATAGCTTGGGGAGGATACCTTGTCTGCAAGATCAACAAATCAACGTAATACATGTATAACATAATCATGACAACATATAGAAACATAACATATACGCATGTAACCATATAGCCATCATTCTAGTTGGAGTCCAGTCACCAATGCATGACCATGACAACCACACACACCATGACCTTATGCATTACGACATCAACTATACCAATGTATGTGGACAATGCACAACCATAAATGTAGACGATACACCAACATACATGCGGAAAAACACACAAGCATGAACATGGACCACACACACATATAAGCACGTATAATCAAGCATATACAAACAATACTTGAAACCAAGCTTACAAGAATGATACATATAATTGACATGACATGTAACCAGTCATACACTCAAGACGATGCAACCCACAACAACAACATCAACTTCCACATGGCGACGTCACTACAACCATGATCAACACCATGCAATGCAACAATCACATGGAATACCAACGTAAGAGCTAAACATGCAACCGACATGCATGCATGACCAACACATAACCCATCTAGTCCAAGGGGTGAACCATGCTCTGATACCACTTTGTAACACCCTCCTCCCACATCTACCCAAGTAAGTAGCCAATTGGGGTAAACATGCGATGAAAGGCCACTATGATATGATTTGACCTCCTAAGTCATGTTAAGGAAGTGGAATCAATGGAAACACACCATACAGACCTTTAACATCAACATTAGGACACTCAAGAACCATCCCAACCCTTCTCTGAACCAACCCCTGGGTCCCAATGAGATTTTGGATCACTTGACCCTCAGACGCTCTCATTCTATAGGCCTTCCAGTGTCTAGGAGGCTATGATGCTCTCATGAAAAGGCATGCCAGCATCCAGGGACTATTTTTCTCAGTGTTGTGCCAACGTCCCCAGGATTTGAGCCACTTTTTAAGGCCCAGAGCCCAGGTCACTGCCCAGAATTGATTAACATCTTCAGAACAATAAGATAATGGGGAAATGAGAGTACAAATACAATTACTTGAATGATACCTTAACTAGATCCCTACTAGCCATGACAGGAATTTCGTCAAACGTATTGTGGATATGTAATCTACAGGTATAAATAATAGATCTGAGCATAGGGGTCTCATAATTAGATGAGAATTGCTAAGAGACATTGATGCCTCAACACATTAGCTGACATTTCATCCATTGGGTCATAGATACATTGTTCAGTCATTTACAAATAAAAACATGATGAGAGGCATACATAGCTACTGTCATAAAACACATACATAACCAACATAATAGTAGTAGAAATACCAATGAACTCATAACCATATGAACCATATATAACCAGTATAATACTCTTAGAAATACAAGGAGAAATAACCACATGTTGATGATGCAAAATCCAAACCCGGGATGGGATTTCAACATTCGCCCCAACTGTAGAATGGTTTAGTCAAATCTCTCTTCATCCATTCACCCTCATGCCATATTCCAAGCCTGAATGTGGGATCTCATAGAACACATCAGTCCGAAACCATCCAGGGCTTCCAAAGGCCAACCACCTCAACCCATCAAACAATGATTCCACCTCACAACCGGACATCACAAAACCATCATCAGATTGGTCTCTATCCAAGCCTTCCAAGGCTCTAGAGCATTTGTTCCAACCAAGGCTCCAGGACTAGTAACTCAACCCATAACTTATACCAGGCTCCAGAGCATTTGTCCAACTGAGGCTCTAGGACTAGTAACTCAACCCACCAAGGGCTCCAGAGCATTTGTCCAACCAAGGCTCCAGGACTAATAACTCAACCCAAGTTGATACAGGGCTCTAGAGCGTTTGTCCAACCAAGGCTCTAGGAACTAGTAACTCAACCCAAGCTAAGGAAACATGAGAACCAACCAAAACAAAACAAGGAAATAAACTGAAAATCTCCATGGCTATCCAGGAAATGGCAAGGCTAGGAAATCCATTGTGAATCATGACCATCCTCCATGCCAATGACATATCATGACCAACAAAGCACATGCATATGCCATGCATGCCAAAACTAGTGAGGAAAACATACATGCAACTCGGTACCTGCAAGCAAAACCCTATGTAGTTGCTGATTCTGATGTCCTCTTGTGATTTCCTACTCTTCCTTTTCCTTCTTGCTCCGAAAATCCAAGTATTCCACAACCTCCAAGAGTGCTCCAAGAAAACCCTAAGTGTTCAAGAGTGTGTGAGAGAGAGAATAATGAGAGAGCTTTAAAAACTGAACTGACAAAAGGTTACCAAGTGAGTGCTCTAAGAAATCCCTAAGTGTCTGAGATTGTGTGAGAGAGAATAATGAGAGAGCTCCAAAAACTGAATTGAGAAAAGGTTATCAACTGATCCTCAAAAGTCTTTTTATGAATTTTCCATTATTTTCTTTCAATTTCCTCCTCACATGCAACTTGTGACCTTTCACCTCCGTTTTCTCCTAATTTCCATTATTTTCGTAAATAAATGTGCCAAAAATGCCTTTTTACCTCTTTAATGCCTTTGCCTTTGCCAATTTCCTTAGCCATAATAAACCAAATGAACACCCACACTAGGATGTCTTGCCCAACATTTAGCTTGGAATACACGTCCCATTAATCGTGGTCATTATTTTGCCTTTATTAACTTTTATTTCATGGAATTTTCACCATGGCTATTACAATACTCTAGATGTCTCTGCTAGCAAGTTTTAGTGTGCAATAGTTACTTAGCAGACAACACAATCTATCTCTTGGCAGCTAAAATAGTCCAGATCTTTGGAGAAAAAATGAAATTAGTTTCACAAAAGAATCTAGTAGTACAGTCAAAGGCAGGGACAATTGCAGAGTTGAACAAGAGCTTTTGGAAGCTATACATAGGGCACAAAAAGGTGGGCACCATAAAAAAGGTGACAACTTAATCTAATAAAAAGTAGTAGATGGCAAGGTCATACATTTGAAGTCAGTGAATGACTTTGTAGATTTACAAAGTGTGAACAAAGTTGGAAAGCTCCAACACTTTGTGGTGCATATGACCCTAAAAATGACTTTGAATGATGCAATAAATTAATTGGTCAATTTGAGAGAGTGTGGTTTTATAAAACCAAAAAACAACACTGGTAGAATAGTAGGAGCTCAACTCTATCTGATTACCAAGTGTAAAATAATTAACTACAACCTTGAACCCATAGGTAAGGAATTTTTGTGAGCTAAATCCAGTTGGAACATGAAATAAAGTTTTTTATCTAACAAAATTCGTCTTTTTTTAGCAAAAAGAGTGACAATCTTAAATCCATGTAAAAATTGAAAAGGACATTGCTTCATTCAAATTTATACAAGGTACTAGCAAACACATTAAACAAGATTCCAAACAATTTGATCACATAGGTAAATCTTGCATGGTAATATCACTTCCCAAGAAACCATCCCCTTCCTTTAAATAGACAAAAAGAGGCATGCTATTTAAACAATACATGTCTAGAGCTTATGATAGGTTGAACAAGACCTTCTTGCATAAAAAGGTAGAACTAGTTGGGTTCATTTAAGATTGGAGAGAATTGGTTCTAGGTTATGTTACTTGAGCATCTTATTTTTTCCTTGTAAATGGACCACCAAAAATAGTTCCTCTCCTTCAATAGGTCTTTGTGAAAGGGATCACACTTCCCTTTTATCTCCTTTTTATTGTAGTTGGGTATCAATAGATTGATAAACAAGTTAAAAAAATTCAGGGATTAAAGAAGTTAAAATCTTAGGGACTAGAGATAAATAATCTAACTTACAAGTTGTTCATGGTACTCTTAATAGGTTCAAATCATTAAAGTTGGAACAACTACTAGGAATTCACTTAAATAATTCAACAGGGAAAATTGATGAGGAAAAATCCAAGACATGGCCTTCAAATTCAAGCAAATATACTTAGAATATTAAATTGTGAAAGAATATTTCCTTGCAAAACATTTGGGAGTGTCCTCAATTGATAATTCAACAAAACTTTTCAAACAGGATAATATCGCTTCAAATAACGGAGTTAGACTAGATACTACAACATTCAAAACTTCCCCTATAGGGTAGGACCACACTTATCAATATCATCCAACAAGCTATACCAACCTGCATCTTTTAAGCTTTGTAGTCGCAAAAATTATTTTTGAAGAAACTATAGCAAATCCAAAGAGAAAATTGTCAAATGCTACAAACCAAGACAGAAGTTGACCTCTTGTGTGTAAAACAATCTGCAAACCAAAATATTCAAGAGGTCTGAGTCAAAATGGAAATATTTCGATATAGGTCTCGACAAAATTAATCGGATATGTTACTATAGGAAAGATGCATAATAGGTAAGAATTAGAAAGATTAATATGTCATGGATTTTATATTCAATGCCCTTCAAATTCATGAAAATATTAGTAGAATCCTAAATTGTAAAAGAGCCTCTATCCCCACAAAACAATTGGGATATTGCTTCAAAGATCAAATTTACACTGGACAATTCCACATTCAAAAGGGTAGGATCACTCTTATCAAGATGGTCTAAAAAGCTATTCCAACCTCCACGTTTTCAGCCTTGGTAGCCCAAGAACATTAAAGATGAGATAAGTAGTGGTCCTTGTCCAAAATGCAATTGTCCTTTTTATTTCATGGCCTGTGAATAGTTGTCCTTTAGACAACTTAAATTAGGCACATTCCTGCTATGTGAAGCTAGTCCTACTATTGTTTGTTTATCATATGGAGACAAGAAGCGTAATTGAAAACACACTTTACTCCACAGTCCTTTGTTGTATATACATTGTCACTAACCCTTTGAAATCATATTAACAATGTTCAACTTGTGGTGCAATCTATGACACACACTTAAGGAAATGATGAACTTCCACACGAAGTTCTAACTTGAATGAACTTTGTTAGATGCTCATTTTAATGATGGAGTGGAGTTGGTTTTCAGTTTTATGGAGCTGCATAGTGGTGATGTCATAGCTTGGGATATCCTCCCAAATATTTTATTTCAAACCTGAGAGACTTAGAATTCTTGAAATTTTGGAATTATTATGCAAGTCGTTGGTTCTTAGATGGTGTTATTATATTTATGATATATATAAGTAGTTAAGCATATTATAAATGTTTAATTTAATTACTTGAAATATATTTTTAGGGTGAGACAAAGTTTATATCTGTGTGTGTGTGTGTGTTTTGAGATAATTGTAGTAAGGGTTTTTTAAACAAAATGATTGTTAAATGATTACCACTGTTACCATTGTGTGTGTAAAGATGTTGGTTTAATGAGCTCACTTTTTTGAAATAAACACACAAATAATGTGAAAGAAATAGGATTAGTTGCCAAAGAGTGTAAGTCAGTAGAGCCCCTAAGAAGTATAATGCATTCTTATTAGCAGTTAGAATAATAGATTATGAATAGATAACTGATTTTTTCAATTATATATCACCAAAAAACATGTTGAGGATTAAGAAATAGATAAATGCATACTTGTCTAATATGAATTTATTGTTATGTTATTTTCCAGGTCTTTTAAGTGTAAGGAATTGTGCAAAAGTGGAGTTTATGCATTGAAGTGTCCTGCTTTCCAATTCTGGGTCAAACAGTTGTGAAATTTGTCCTCCATAAAAGGGAAACAAATAATGTGCTCCATAGAAAGAGAGAAGTGCCTACAAGGATGAAAAACACATTGTCAATGATATTGTAATCTTCACCAACTCGGAGCTAATATGTAATGAAATGAAAAGAATCTATCAGGTTCATAAATAAAATTTAAAACCCCTTTATAGGGAAGCAATAATTTGGAGTTGTTAATTTCAATATTTTACCATCAATTACTTTGGAGACAGTCATCGGATGTCGAATGATATAATGTCCAGAGCATTGTTAAGTGCAGATGGAGATGTCAAATATGACATAAGATCACCATCCACTGCAACAGAAATCACTGATCAACATCAAGATAGGTCACCACTATGCAAATGGGTTCTTGTTTTCATTTTTCTTGGGTCTATCATTGGGGTTTTTTGCATGGGTGACAAGTTTATGGACAAATGTAATATATTCCATGTATATGGGTAAATTTATTTTGAGAAAACTAATTGGTTCATAGTCTTGTGATTTCCATTAAAACATTATGGTGTTGTCTAACTGAATTTTATGTTTTAGATTTTTGGCCGAAATCTTGCAAAATGTTTTTTCAAGTCAAATCATTATTTAATTTGTATTTGTCCCAAAATGTCAATAAAACAATTTTGGCCTTTGCTGCTAATGAGGAAGTAGACTGATTAACAAAGGAGCTTCTGACACAAGTCTTGTTACTCGTTGACACTTGTCTTTTTTCAATAATCGAAAGATCATAATAATGGACCTTTTCACCCAAGATTTTTGCATGGGCCTATTGCCATTTTTCTTGCATCGTAAAGGCATATTACTTTGAAGGTGGAAAGACTATCACAGAGTAAATGAAGGTACAAGAGAGAATTGGGACACCACCATACTGCATATATTGTTATAATTACTGGTCACTGCAAAGTTGGCTATATGATTCAGAGAGAAATGGCAAAAAGAATATCACAAAGTATATGAATGTACAGAAGAGCATTGGAACTAGATCACATCACTTTATCTATTACAATGGTTGTGCCAAATATGACAACATGTTGAGATTCTCAAACTCAAAAGAATGGAAGAATCTTATCTCAAAGTATGAAGGAACACAAGGTACATGATGTGGAAGGTCCAATGAAAATAATTTTAGTTTTCATGGATTAGTTTTTTTTTTGGAGTGCTTGAAAACAAGAACATTTAGAGTGCTTAATCAATATTTAATTACAAGGGTGATTTTTTGCTGGATGTGGTCTTCTATTAATGAGTAGTAGTGGCTACCAAGAGTAGACCTGTTGTTCTCAACATCAAATATACAAGGGATGCCACAATAAATAATAATGCTTCGACTTGGGAGGTTGGTGTTTTCATATTTCTTACAAGTAACAGGCACATTTTGTCCTTTTCCACTGCAACTTTGATTTGCATTTGACTCAATCTCAATAAAGAAATTTCCCCCTATAATGCAAATGAGGGAGTAGATTGATTAACATAGGGACTTCTGACACAAGTCTTCTTACTTGTTTAAATAATATGCAAGAGCAATTCTAACTGTATAATCATAATTACAAACATTTTCATTCGAGATAGTTGCATGGGTCTATAGCCATCCTTTGCTTAAGCCATTAAGGGCCAGTACTTCACACTTCAAAGGTGGATTATGGTTGTAGAACTAGAATTAGAGCAAAAATGAATTCACTCCCAATTTCCAAATATAGGTTTCTACGAAAGAACTTTTTTGATGAAAACCGAGGAAGCTCTTAGTGATATCCATAAATTTTGGATAACAAAGAATGCAGGGTCAAACAAGCATTGATAAGTACTTGACATTTCAACACCTATTTCCAAACCTTCAAAGGAAGGTTGCAAATGCTTGAGTCAATAAAAGTTTAAATGTTGTTAATGCATTCTCTTATCTTAAATACTATACTCATTTTATTAGTATGGATGCTTTCATAGAGAAATGATAATGGTTTTTTTTCTCAACCATGGTGTAGTATGCATTTTATTTATCATTGTGTACAATTTATTTTCTCTTTACCCTTAATTTTGGGGTTGATTCTTTTGGTTGATTATGCCATGGAGGAAGCAAGTGTGGTGGATCATGTCCCCACTAGTGTCTACATGTCCTTATTTTTTACTTTCATATGCAACCCTGAGTTGTCAACTTGCCAATTTGATCATAAGCATTGTTGGTTGCATGTTACTTTCTTGTTATTTTGACATATCAACCTTGGATTACTATTTGACCATCTTTGTCGCATTGTCAGAGAGAGACATATTTGCATCAATGGAAGCTTTGGTTTGATCTTGCTAATTAATTGTTGTGTGCACCAAGCCAAGGCTATCAACAAGTGGTATGATACACACATCATTACTCTATTGCAATTATTGGTCCCCTCAAAGATGGCAACATGCATGAAATTTTCACACTTGAAAAGAATGACAAAAAGCTTATTTCAGCAAATGAAGGTACACAAGGTGCACAATGTGGACAGTTTAATGAAACGAGTGTTGTTTCTCTTGGATTGTGTATTTTTGGAGTGCCTGAAAACAAGAAAATTTAGAATGCTGAAATAATATTCCATTGCATGGGTTCTTATTTTTGTATATGTGTTTTTATTTATCAGTGGTGGTCGCTGCCGAGAATAGACATGATGTGCCTCAAATTAAAGTATACAGGGGATTCTCTAGTACATAATAATGTTTTGATCTTGAAGGTTGGTATTTTTGGATTTCACACAAGCAATAAACTATTTTTTTCCTTTTCTGTTGCAAATTTGATTTGCATCTATCTGAAAATGTCAAGACAACAATTTTGCCACAATTTTTCCATCTTAAAGAAAAAATACATGGTCCAAGTTTTGTGAATTGACTTAATAGCTACCATCTTAGAACCCCAAATGGCATGTTAAAATGGAATTAGATCTGTGAATTCACAAATAGTTAGCTCTATGAATTCACAAATCTTCCAAAACTCTTCATGAATTCCATTATAGTTGGCTTCTGGTCCATATATAGGGAAATTTGAAAGCTTAATGCCCTAATGCCTTGCAAATTACTTGAGGAACAAGCGAGTGTCTACTTATGACATCAACTACTAGCTAGATATAATTCCACGGAAAATGCAAGTGACATATGGCCAAATACCAAACTAGACGAGGGAGTGTATGCTCAACATAGCTTACAACCAGAATCAATATTTCTTGAGCTTAAATAAAATACATTAATGTATGTCAAGTGGTCTCTACATGAGAATTAGTGGTAAGATTACAAATGATAAGTTTATCATCTTAGATTAAGGGAACATCTTACTCTATGTCTAAATTTAGATTTGTGTTGACTTAAGATAATTATGGTCAAATTGTACAAGTGGAAAATTGCATGGGATCACAATTATTGGATTATGATCATATAATTTTTCAATGTATGTTATGTTTCAAATATTGGTATGTGGTAGCTTCATGTCTAGAGGCAAAGTTCCCCCAAATTAATTAATATAATACTTGTAAATTTGTTTTGTGAAAGGATTTGGAAATGAAAATCTTAATCACAAATTCATTCCTAATAGCCTTATAAACAATTTCAAAAATCCTTAAGTTAATATCTTTTACAAGGGATCTCAAATTACCTCATGAATATTAAGATATAAAAAAAATGATTGTAATTGTGAAGTTGACCTATGGGCCAAAAGGGCTATTAAATTAATATTATGGTGATATATTCAAAATGGGGTGCACTCTTAATGCACCATCCCTGATAATTGGTTTTAATTACAAGTTAATCAACATTTAATATCCATATGGCTCATCAACATGCATATCAACACAATGATATATGGAGGAGTACGCATTCACATTATATTAGTGTTGACATTATATATCATCTTTGCAAAACTATAAATGAATTTATTTTCACCAGCACACAACATAACACAAGGTTTACCTGGCAGGAAAGTTCTCTAATATGTAGCCATCTGCTTATGCAGATCCAAGTACACATGCATAAAGTGGAGACAAAAGTAGGTCACCTGCATGAGTTGATGAACAACTGGAATGGCATGCCATGTAACATGAGCACAGTGCCCTACTGGAAGGGCATTCACCTACCCACTTTGCTCATTCTCAGAAATTCAATGGTCATCCATACCAGCATAGGGCAGGTTGAACTATAAGAAAGAGTTGAGAAAGAAGGTGAAGCTCCCCTCTACCAAGAGGCCCCAAGCCTACTTGGTGTTAGCACTATTTGTTTACATTTCCAAAAAATTAAAAATTCCTTGAAGAAAAGTCAACCCTATCCTGGCCTAGTTCATTTACTTTCAATTATGAGGTGTTTTAAAACTTTTTTAAAATTAGTTTGGGTTAAAAGTTAATAATTTTTATTTTATTTTATTTTTATTTTATTATTTTATTATTATTATTATTATTATTATTATTATTATTTTTTTTTTTTTTAAATTTTATTTATTTTTTTTTTTTATTTATTTATGGAAAATGAGGTATCCAAAGATTTTGTGTTACCTAATGACACCAAATGTGAAATGAAACCCAAATCAAGTTTCATTTCAAAAAATCTATATTAGTTTCATTTCGTAGGGGTGCTACAAAATTATTTTTCACCACTTACAGGTTGCGCTACAAAATAAGTTACTTTAAATGAGTTTGAAATAAAGTTATCACCCATTTCTAAATGAAATTTTTTAAAGTGATATCAAATGTCAAAATGCTTGATTAAAGTTATAACATGAGAAAAGTTAGCATTTGGAGTGGAGGGTCCACCTAAAACATTGAACATGATATTAATCATATACACAGTTCCATCCATAAATCTTTTGCGAATATGAATAACTATGGAAATATTCATTTTATTTTTCTAAGGTTCTCCAATTTGATGGAAGAAATTTTGCCTTTTGGAAGGTCAGAATGAAGTACTATTTAATATCTCTTGGAGTTGAGGGTTGGCAATCTGTCACAAATGGATACAAAATCCCATCTCCTCTACAAAAATACGTGGACGAGAAGAAGGAATATGTGACAAATGCCAAGGCTTTGAATTTTATAGAAAGTAGTTTGTCAAATTCATAATTCACCAAGGTTATGGGTATTGAAATAGATAAATGTATGTGGGACAAGCTCGTCAATATTTACGAAGGAGATGACATGGTCACAAAGGGCAAGCTTCAAACCTTTATAAAGGAAGTTTGAAAGTATCAAGATGAATGATGAAGAATATGTTGTTGTTTACTTTCTCCAAGTGGATGAGGTAGTCAACTCTTTCAAAGGACTAGGTGAAAAGTCAATGAAAATATGATTATCCAAAAGGTCTTGAGAACCCTTCTAGATCATTTTGATGCAAAGTTTTGTGCCATAGAATACCTAAAAGTTTTGGAATCTCTATCAATGGATGAGCTTCATGGAATCTTCACAGCATATGATATGAGGTTAGGAAATTCAACTCACAAGGAAGTTGCATTCAAGGCATCAAAGTCATCAAGAAAGGGGAAGAACTGTGATTGTAGTAGTGATGATTATGATATTGAAATGATACAAGTTGTGAAGAAGTTGAAGAAAGGATCCAAACTCAAATGTAAGTTACCTCTAATTTGTTTTAGATGTGGTAAAATAAGACATTATGCAGCCAAGTGTCCCTTTAAACATGGCAATGATAATGAAGACGAACCTAAGAAAAGAACTTTCGAGAAGAGAGGATCAAGTAAAAATAATTTATTCTCCAAGCAAGATAGAGATGATTTTGATGAAGAAGAAGAATATGTTGGAAGTTGAATTACATGCTAAATTTTGGAAGGAGGAAGTTAGAGCAACAATCTATATCATGAATAAAGCTCAACTATGAGTAAATAATGATAAAACTCCATATGAACTATGTAAAGGAAGTCTTACCTCTATGAATCACTTCTAAATATTTGGAAGAAAATGTTTTATGAATATTAATGATGATTCACTAGTAAAATTTGATTCACGTGTTGATGAAGGAATTTTCTTTGCATACTCATTAAGAAGCAAGGCCTACAAAATGCTACAACAATCGTTTGTGAAAGATAGTTGAAGCAATTGATGTAAATATAAATTAGGCTCTTCTTGATAAATAAGTTGTTTAAACTGATGAAGAATACCTTATCTTTGGAAATCTAGAGGAAGGTGTTGTAAAAGAAGAAAAGAAGCAGAAAAATCAAAAGGAGGAACCATCTCAAACACCATCAAAGTTAAAATTTGTATGAAAACATCATCGAGAAGACCAAATCATTGGAGATGTGGATGAAGGTATCAAAACTGGAAGAAATATACAAACACACCAAAAAGGAATGATATTACCTTGCTATCCATGAACCAAATTGAAAAGAATGGAACATGGGAACTAGTGCCTTGTCTAAAGGATAAAAATGTCATAGGAATCAAGTGGGTGTTTAATAAAAAAATGAATGAAGAAGGACAAATCATCAGAAACAAGGAAATATTTATGTGTAAGGGATATACTCAAATTGAAGGAATTGACTTCGAAGAAACATTCACTCCAGTTGCCCCACTAAAGGCTATAAGGATGTTTTTAGCATTTGCGTATTCAAAAGGTTTCAAAGTCTTTCAGATGGATGTGAAGTCATCTATGCTAAATGGATATCTGAAAGAAGAAGTATACATGGAACAATTAGAAGGATTTGACTTGTTAGAAAATAAATACTTTGTTTGAAAATTGAAGAAGGCATTTTATGGATGAAAACAAGCTCCAAGAGCTTGATATGCTAGACTTGATAGGTATCTTGAACAATAGGGATTGAAAAGAGAGTTGATGGAAACAACCTTTACATGAAGATGGGAAAAGGCAATATACTAATTAGATGGGTATATGTGGATGATCTGATTTTTGGTAGCAACAATGATGAGATGAGTTACAAATTTTCCCAAGAAATGTCAAAGGAATTTTCAATGTCAATTATTGGAGAGTTGTCTTTATTTCTTGGGCTTAAAGTAACTAACTAAAATAGATGCTGGAATGTTCATAACATAAAAAAATTACCTCAAGGGGATGCTTAAGAAATTTGGGATGGAAGAATATGTTTTAATAAACACACCTATGATTACAGGTTGCAAGCCGAGTAAGGATGATGAATCCCCTACAGTAGATGCAACTCTCTACAAATCAATGATTGGAGGGATTGACAGCTTCACGATGAGACATGATGTAGGTAGTAGGAATGGTGGTAATATTCCAGTCAACCCCTAAGGAAACACACATGTAAGTGGTGAAAAGAGTATTCAAATATCTAAAGGGAACTATGGGATTTGGAATATGGTATCCTAAGAGCATAATCCTTTCCTTGACAACATACACTGATGTTGATTGGGAAGGAAGCACTGATGATGGAAAGAGAATCAACATAAATGCATTTTTCTTAGGATATTGCCTTATATCCTAGTTGATTAAGAAACAATCACCCATATCTCTCTCCACAACTAAAACCAAAGATATAACTGTAGCAGAGTGTTGTAGACAAATATTATGGATGAAGGAAGCCTTGAAGGATGCCAAAATCGAAGTAAATCAACATAGAACCATCTACTGTGACAATTCTAGTGCAATAAATATCTCAAAGAATCGAGTCATGCACTTAAAAACTAAACATATTCTAATCAAGTGTAACTTTCTTTGAGAACGAGCTACTGAGAAGAACATCAAAATGGAATATGTTAGCACTAAGTAACATATTGACGATATCTTTACAAAACCCCTACCTTGAGAAGCATTTGAATATCTTCATCAAATGATGGGGGTCATCTCTCTTGCAACACATTAGAGTATCCCTTTGTTTTTGATGTCAAAGGGGGAGAGCACATAGTACGAGGGAGCAACCAGAAGTTAGGGGGAGTAGCATGATGTTAGGTGGAGTAGCATGATGACAGGGGGGTTAGAACGATGTCATGGGGAGTAACATATGATGAATGTTTCCATCAATAACAAATGGGGATATTGTTGGAGAAATTAATTATTATTGATGTCAAAGGTTGGCTAACTGAAGAAGAAAATTGCAAAGGCTTAAAGAGAAATTTAAGCCCTTTCCAATGAATATTTTCATGCCTCGTAACTCCTATTCATTAAGGAGAAATGATTTTTTTCAAGTTTGGTAACCATTTAATTTACCCCCTGTCAAGTCGGCCCTGCCTGAACAAGTTAGCCCCCCACCAATAGACATGATAGTTCAGTTTTTGTGATTGGACTAGTATAAATAGTAATAAGTCCTCGTCCATTTCAATATGAAATCATTGAAGGAGCATAGAAAAATTGACTCTGAGTAAGAAGTCTAGTGGTTCACATCTCATGAATCTTGTATCATTTTGAAGGAGCTATTCTTGAAGATCATTTTTCTTGGTTAAAGGCTATTGGTGGGTTACCTAATCAAGTCTTTAGGGCATCTCTTTGAGCCATCTTAAGGAGCATAATTTGGTCTCTAATCACAACCCTTTTGAAGAGAATAACTCAGACTTATATTGGATAAATTTCGGCCTGCCCCTATCACAAAAGTTTCAACCTTGTTTCAGGAAAATTTCGAGTTGATAACACCTCTTTATTTCAACTTTCTGAGATTATTTTGGCCCTGCAATAAGGGATCATCTGGTGCATAATTCGACCTTACAATTATGGCTTATTTGGTGTATACTTTGGCCCTACAATAAGACCAGATTTTGAGCCAAGGAGACAACTTTATCATCTATATGCATAGGAGGTTGATATTGAGCGTATGGTTTAAGAAATTATAGAGGTTGACATCATTCAACCTTTCCTGGGTGCTTTCTCTTCACTAGTGGTGATGTGTATTACAAGGGATAGTTCATGTCACGCATTCCCAAATTATAGACAACTCAACAAAATAACATCTGAAGACAAGTTTCATATTCTTTTCATTCTTATTATAGGAATTTCATGGAGCAATTTTCTTTACTAAGTTAGATCTTTGTCATGGATATCATCAAATCAAATTGATGTAAGAAGACATTCCCAAAACAACCCTTTAGAACACATAAAGGTCAATATGGGTTTTTAGTTATACGATTTGGTCACACTAAGTCATCTTTAGCTTTTCAAAGCTTGTTGAATTCTATTTTCAAACCTACCCTTAGAAAAAAATTGTTAATATTTCGTGATGACATAATAATGTACAAGAAATCTTGCGAAGAGAATGCATAACATGTTAATAGGATATTAACACTATTGGAAGAGAAACAATTATATGCAAATTATTCCAAGTGTGCCTTTGGGGTTCAAGAAATGGAATATCCGGGTCATATTACATCCCATGAAGGTGTTAAAGTGGACCTTAGAAAAATACTATGAGGGAATGGATAATCTCAAATACCTTGAAGAAACTTATAAGATTCTTAAGATTGACATGATGTTACCACAATTTTGTCAAGAATTATGGTCAAATAGTAGAACCTTTGACAAACTAATTAAAGAAGGAAATATTTTCTTGGACTAAAAAAGCAACTAAATGATCTAGGTGGATATTGGTGGCCCCTGCCTATTCCACTTGAACACCCAACACATTTTCTTTCAGTTTCCTTAACTGTAGCACAATTTACTATTTTTAGCAGTTTTTCAGGTCTTAAACTTCTAGAGCCGTTTTGAGGCCCTAAATGACGTTTTTTTGGAAAACTGGCAAATTGACTATTAACAACATGGGATTTGAGTCAAAATTTATAGTCCTCAGATAGATATTTCTAACGAGGTATCTTACGCATTAAACAAAGATTGTGTGCCAAGTTACAATCCTGGGAAGTTGGTGTACCAACTAACCCCAACGGTGCCCATAAACTTTTGGCACTTCATCTACTAGGGTTAGGTTTTTGGATGTTGTTATCATATGGAAATTGTACACTCATCTGGACACATTAAGAGACAGTCAAAGTCAGTGATCAACACGTGCACTGGTGACATTTTCAGCCGGAAACACCATGAAGACCAAAAATCAGAAGATTTCCTAAGGTTCAAGTTAAAAATTGGACCACGTGGGTGCACCATTACCAAAAATTAGCGGTCGTGCAATTGTTTCTTCGATAGCCGTGCAGTCGCAGAAACGTCTAGTAAGCACCTCAAGCCCCAAACTGGCTTGAGCAACGCTCCAAATCTTGAAATGATAGGTTGAAAAATTCAGGGCCCCAAGAAGCCTTAAAGGGAAGGAATTGGTAGCTCTCATATCATTTATGAGTTGAACCACCACATTGTTGAGCCAAGGGGAGGAGGAGTATCTAAGAAACTCTATATATACAGGTTCTATGAGAGCCAAGAAACAAGAAGAAGAAAAGCATTGTTATGTTACCAAAATTTCTCCCTAAGCAATCAAGCACTTAATTGAGAAGAGGATTTCGTCATTGAGAGAGTCTTCATACTTCTTTGAGAGAGATAGGAATATTGAAAGAGATTAAGGAAAGGAAAATCCAATTTGAGGATTTTGGAGCACCATTTCTCAAACAATTCTCTCCAAGTGTCTTTTGTTTATATATTTTATCTCTTCTACATTCAACATTCGATAAAGGGAACCTTTTTCCATTACTTTGTTTATATGTTTTCTTCATTAAGCATTATTCATGTGTTTATTTCTTAGTTTTTAGTCTATGTTTATGTATGCATTGTTTTCATTGCTTACAATGCTTTGTTTACCCATGTTTGTCCACTAACAACAACCAATTGCTTTTGATTTCCTTGTAGGGAACAACCAACTCCAAGGAAGGTGTATTTAGTACTCTATAGCAACAAAAACACTACCATAAGATGGTGACTCCACTAGTTGCCTTTCTTTGATCTAACCGTTGTTTTTGTAGGACCTTCTCTCTGTATTTTCATTCTATTGTGCTTCTATCTCCTCACTGGAATTTTGCAGGACCTCTTGAACTTGTTTTTGGCCAAGAAACTTGAATTTTCAATTTTTTCCGCTGGTCGAACGGATTTTGTCACAGAAAAACGTATGGTCTGCGTGCCTATGCACATGAAAACCCATGCAATTTACAGAGAGCACAAAAAACCATTGTAATTTTTATTTCCTAGGTGATTGGCAACCTTAGTGAATTGCCTTCATCTCTGCATATTTTTTCGAGTAACTTCAGATTTCCTATTTTCTTTAATACTCATTATTAGTACAATAATTACATAATATTTTATTTTAATTTGCATTTCTCACATAGCTTAAATAAGGGGAAAACTAAGTGGCCACATTGCACACATTTATTTCAATTTATTTTTCTATTTTTCACAAGTCACACAACTTAAGTAGTAAAGGAGTAAGTGTCCCATTATCCACATATCTTGTTTACTAACCAAAGCATTTTTATTTCAAGTAAGTAGCCCATGCTTCCCTTACGTCTTTTAGATGATCCTGGGCTTGCATACGAAAGATTTCTTAAAGCATTTGAATTTTCCATCTCCCTTTAGGCACACATAGTGTAATAGGACAGGAGTAAGTGGCTCACTATCCACATATTATTTATTTTCATACAAGGAACAACCAAAACTTAGTGTAGTTAGAGGATATTGAAAAGGATCATTGCATATCCACATTTTCTCACACTTTGTATGTTCACTTTATCACTTGCACACACATTACACAACACACTCTAAGCTTATCTAAGATTTGTACAAAGGGCATCCAATTTCAAGAGTTTTTGTACTTAATTTATTTATGCTTAAATTCTCACACCACAATTGAATCAAGACTCCTAAAAGAAACCATAACTTGAACCAACTAAATTTCCTCGTAGGGGCCATAAAATAATTTGTTGTTCAGGTTAGGACCATTAGGGGTAGTCAACCCATAAGCCACCATGGTCATGCTACATTTTTGAAACATAGAAGTTGAATTTTAGGGTGCTGCAAATCCTTCATCAACCCATGGAAAAGACTACCCGAGCACATCAGAGACACAATTAAGAGGGGGTTCAGCTTAGGTCCAGTGTGTGCGGTACTATATGGGGCTACTCGACTTGTATAATGCTCGATACTGGTAACTGATTACCAAGAAGCTAAAGACTCGATTGCTCATGTGACATGAAGGTACCTTAATGGTCAATATTAGGGCATCCTTCCTCTATAGGTGGAGGTGTGGGGAGCACTAAAGCCTCATTCATTATCTTGGTTTGTTCTTTTGGTTGTTGGAAGCATCACAAGTTCTTTCAGGGCGTGGCCCTAGTACATGTCATAAAATATATCTCTGCAAGGCCCACTTAATTTGAGAGTGGTAAGGACGACTGAGTATTCATAGGATCTTTTATCATACACAAACAAACAAAAAACCTATTTTCTTATTTGATTTATCACATAGCATAGCCTAAAGGTAAAGCAACCACTTATTTTTCACTTTGTTTTATGCATGTGATTTTGCTTTAATACATATCCCCTTCCATAATCACCAAAAGTGACACAAACTAGACACTTAAGGGACCCCATGGTTCCCTGTCACTCTAGGCGCTTTCAAAACCTCCCCGCATTACCAAGAGGTGTTCCTGGTCTCTTGCCATTTAGGCACAAAAGACATCACACAACCACCATTATAGGATCATCCTTTATCAATGCAAATTTGATTAGGACCCCTCCCCCTCAAAGTCCTCCTTTCACCACCCCTTAGGGGACTCCACATGCTACCCCTTTGGGGAGCCCACACACCACCTTTCGAGAGATTCCACATGGTTCCCATTAGGGTAACCCATCTCACACTTCCCCTTAGGGAACTCCTTTACACATTGTTGTTCAAAATCATTTTACGATGGCGAACAATAACCAAACCCCGCTTCTAGTTTCCTTAAATATTCCATATTTGAGCTAGTTAACCAATTACCCCATTACACATGGCCATAATTGGCAACCCATGCCTAAAAAGTTACCTTCAGATAACCCAAAATTTGAAGGGAAAGAAGGGGAAGACCCGAGAAACCATGTTATGACCTTTCACCTTTGGTGATCATCCAATAATGTCACTAATAAACTATTTCAACGCACCCTTGCAGGGCTAGTAGTGAAATGGTACATAGGAGAGAGCTCAGGTTCCCATGCAATGTTTGACTCCCTTGCCATGGATTTTTTTACATTTTTCCAACTCCCAATATGCCAGGACTCAAGATTGGAGCTTCCAACCCATTTCAAGCAAACATCGGCCACACATATTTTGGATCACATCCATGAATGGTGGAAACGTTGTAGCTTGTGCTAGGATCATATATATACAAGACTTGTCCTCGACTTCTCTCGCCCCAGAAATCTCAAAGGATGTCACTTTCACATGGCTTAAAAATAAGGAAGAGACTATCTACAAAGCCCAACAATTTGAGCTCATATACACGTAGTTAGGACACCTCTCCCATGTCCTTCCAAATTCCCTTCATCTCCCAACTTTTAAGCCATAGGTACCAGTAGCATTGAATGTTGTAGATGGGTTGATCGAAGTAAAAGCTTAGAATCAACCTAGAAACACTTACAACAATCTAGAAATGTGTACAGTGGCCAAAATGCTCACCAACCATATGGTCCCACACCTGCAGTGAAACTGCCATCCAATGCGGGATATTATCCTAGGAAACCTGAACCTATGTAGAATCTCGCTATGCACGTCAACCAATACCCTCCCACGCAGGGTGGGAAATACCCTTCCATGCAGGGTGGTCAATATCCTCCAGCATAAAGAATTCAATACCCTCCTAGGTCTGCATAAGTGGTTACCACTTCCCAAAGCACATATGCCAACCAAGGACAAGGGAATCCCTAGGATCTCCCGAGATCAAACCATCAAAAATCACTCTCAGAGCATATGATGGGCATCCTTCTACTCCCGTTGGCCTATTCCAGGATGTTTTAGTGCAGCTCATGGGTAAAAATATCCTCATAGACATAGAAGTCCTAGATGACCATTTGGATTACAATATTCTTCTTGGCCACAACTACATGTATGTAATGACTACAGTTGCTTCTTTAGTATTTAGGATTATGATTTTCCTTCATGATGGGAAAATCATTACAGCTAACCAACTCATGTACAATGAGAAAAATACATCCAACACCCTTGATGGTGTGTTACCTTCGTAGGATCTTCCCCAGAGTTATGCATAACCTTTACTAGACACGAACCAGGGCTATTCAAGCCATCAACACTCCCTGGTACATACCCTAGGGACCCACCTTTGCTGGAGGCTGCCCCTATAGCGACAATAACCCAGGTGTGCATGATGAGTTCATCAAACACCCCTCAAAATCACAAACTAGTTCCAAACACCCTAGTGTTGCAACTGTTGATTCTATGTTTCTACCGTATGCTATAACCTAAACACCCTCCCTATACCCCCCACATTTTTTTGTCTCACACCAAGTCATGAAAACACTCACATTGCCTAATATGGCTCTCACAATACACATCTGGTATCTGACCCCTTAGGCCATGTAAGCAAACTCAAGTGTCACCTTGACGTGCATTATTATTGTTGCCCCTCCTCATGAAACCACCCTAAAATGATTTATTCCTCTGTCGACACCAATAGGTTCCAATAAGAGGGATATGAAAAAAATGAAGAAGATGGAACCCTCAAACTCTTCATCAACCAGGGTACCACCACCTTGTGATTTTTTTGAAGTAGTCGGGCACCCTGCCAACATGTGCCCTAAGTTAGAGGAGTTAAAAGCTCTTCTGCATGCCCCAAAAATCCCAGTGGCCCTACCTCTACTTGTAGGAGAGAAGGTCACACCAGCACGCAATAAGGCACTGCGCACCAACCATGCATGCACTATAGTGCAGAGTATGGGCATTACACTCATCACTACCCTGAAATCCCCCGATATCGAGATGCATAGACTGCACTCACTCAATCCAATACTGCGACTCAATCACTTCCCACCGTGCTAGTGGTGGATGATGGATCCAAAACCATATTTTGTGTGTTCGAGGAAAGAGAACCACATATAGTTCATCCATGCTCCCATCACCATTCTACCTCCTACCCCTGGTCAATATATAAAAGAATGGAAACAGGACCTCAGGCAGGTTTGCCAAAACCTCCCCACACATGCGCCCTATGCGACATACCCAACCACCTGATCAATCAATGTCAGGAATTGAGCAAGATTAAATATGAATTTCTCTTATTGGTCCATATTCCTAGACCTACTCTCTCAAATATAGCTAGACACTCACGTAATCATTGTCACATCTGCTCCCATAAATCATACACAGAGTTGCCAATACCTTCCACATTTTTTGGCAGCAAGAGCAACATTGAAACAAACTAAAATTGGTGCCACACATCCTTCTACCAATGTTGATACTAATATCCAGATGTTGCAAACACCCTTAAATGATCCAACTCATGACACCAACCACACATCATCATCTCGCACGGTAGGAGCTGCTGATACCCACACCATTTATTACGTTAGCACTGATCCGACGTGGAATATTTGTACCAATGACTCTCATAGTGTTGAGACATGTCCTATGTTATGAATACTTGGACAACTTAGGATACAATATCCACCAGTTCACCAAATCCATTAACGCCGTTGTCCCATGGAGGAAGATGCATTGACTCCTAGGACACCAAAATGATTGTGGAAACCTTCTCATACTCACCATTAACCCTCCATTACGGAGATTCTCCCATCACCTAGTGTTGATGACACGCAAAATCATATATGATTCATTTCCTCTTCTATAGGAACCCTGATTTGCATTGTTTCCTCAACATTATTTGGTGCCAAGATGGCTAAAACCACCACAACAGTGGCACCACAACCGACTATGCAGACCCATCAAATATGCACATTTTAAACTTCACTGGGTTCTGTGGAATCAACCACCAAATCATTTTCTTACATGTCTACCAGTACATATAGGTACCAACCTCATTCCCACGACCTCGCACAAACAATTTCACCATTAGATAATATTTTAAACTCAAACAAAGATATTCTTGAGGTCATGAAAAAACCTGAATGTCTATGGGATGACATGTAAAATTGTTCTTTCTTTCTACTTGAAAAAATAGTTACGCCTATTGATGCACCAAGTCATGATATTTGCATAATATAATCAAAGGATTTCCTTCCACCAAGACACATAGATTGGTTTAAATATCCCATCCCGATGCCATATGCATTTGAGGAAGGGAACATGTCAAATATATCACCTACATTCAAGGTATATATTTCACCCAAACCTGGCATATTCAAATAATTCTAGTTGGGGACAACATGCTTCCCAAAGGAGGTGGCCTCATACAAAGCCCTTTTTCAAGAATATAGGGATATCTTTGCATGGGCTTACTAAGAAACGTCGAGCATCAGTCCTACCATCGTGGAGCACCACATTGACACATGCCCTAATACCTACCCCATTAGTTAAAAGCAATTTTAGATCCATCCATCTAAAGAAAAAGCAACCAAACAGAAAATTGACAAGCTTCATAAAGTTGGTTTCATCTATCATATCGATTACACCTCTTAGGTTTCTAACCCTGTACCCATAATGAAAAAACAGGGAACCATTCGGGTGTTAGGCCCCTATACTACTAGTGTAGCCCCTTATTGTTATTAGTACAACCCCCTTATTATATTGTTGTACCCATGTAGTCCCCATATTGTTACTATTGTGCCCCATAGAAGCCCACTATTGTTATTATTGTGCTCTTACATTATTATTGTTATGTCGGCTCTGATTATATTATGACCCCTTAGACTCTTATATGTAGAAAGGAGGTCTTGTCATTTGTATCATCAAGAATTGTTCATTTGTGTAATGTAAAGGAGGTTGCCCCCTTGAAGAGGCTTATTTCTAAGGCGTTCATCTATCTTTTCTATCTTTTTGTGAGCTAGTTTCATAACATTTGGTATCAGAGCTTTGGATTCTAGGGTTTTCGCTGCTCCAAATAGCTCATCGTGGCATTTTCGCTATAACTTTATTTTTGCGATGTTTCAGAAGCTAAAAATAAAACCTATTTGAGACGAAATATCTTTGAACCTTGGGTCTGAATTTCAGAGCTTGTCTTGCTATATTTTTAGAGATATGATCTGAGGAATTTATAGTTTTTGCAAGCTCCATAATTTCATCTAAAACAGGTCATCATGGAATTTTCGCTATAACGTTTTCGCTACAAAGTTTTAGAAGATAAAACAAAAACCCATTTGAGAAGCAATCGGTCTAAACCTTGGGTCTGAATTTCAGATCTTGTCTCGCTATACTTTCGGATATATGATCTAAGGAAGTTAGGGTTTTTACAGATTCTCAAATTACATCTTAAACAGGTGACCTTGGGAAAATCATCATAACTTTCTCTTTGAGCATCAGATTGAAATTTCGTAAGAAGTTACAGAAGAGGACAAATTGTGTTTTTTTGTATGTATTTTTCAAATCCAAAGGTCAAAATAGTGACACGTGGCACGACATACAAATTCACTATTCTGAAAAGGTGTATAATCAAGTCATCTTGGGAGATTGTACATAACTCTTTCTTGGGGAATCCAAATTTGATTAGACTGGTGGCATTGGAAATAGGATGCAGAGGACTACTGCAGATCATGATTTAGGAACTGGAAGATCTGAAATTACAGAGTTGCAATCGTTTCAAGGTCAAGCTCCTAAAATCAAGAAAAAGAGAGATGAGGAAGTTTGATGGCAAGGATCCGGTAAATTGGATACTACAGATGGAGAAATATTTTGATCTACATGGTGTACCACTGTTACAAAAGGTATGTATTGCATCTAATTATTTAGAATTGAATAAATTTTTATGGTATAAAGGCTTTGTTCTCATAAACCACTTGTCACGTGGTCAATTTTCATGGAGGAAATGATAGCACATTATGAGGATACAAAGAGAAACACCTTCTTTAGAGTAACACCACAACAATTGGAAAGAGTAAAAGGGCTTTGTGACATAGTGGAAAGAAAAATTATGGAAACCAGGAAGCATACCCCTCACAACTATAAAGATGGAGGTGTTGTTTCTCCTAGCCTTCCACAACCTACAAGGGTTACACCACAACAATTGGAAGAAAAAAGAGAAAAAGGGCTTTGTTACAATTGTGATAGCAAATGCACTAAAAGTCATAAGTGTGTTGAGAAGAAATTATTTTACATAGAGTATGAAGAGGAAGAAGAAAAGGATCAAGAAACATCAAAAGAAGAGGATATACGCCAGGGCCCCACCCCAGAGAAAGAAGAAATGAATCAGACCATATCTTGTAAAGCATTGGCAAGCATTACCACTCCTCAAACTCTCAAGATAGAAGGACATATCAAGAAGAAAAAGGTGCAAGAAGTGAAAGATCACATCAAGAAAGAAGAAAGGAATCCAACCATATCTTGTAATTCATTGGTCGAAATTACCACTCCTCAAACTATCAAGATAGAAGGACATATCAAGAAGAAAAATGTTCAAGAAGTGAAAGATCACATCAAGCATCAAGAAATGAATCCGACCATATCTTGTAAAGGATTGGAAGAAATTACCACTTCCCAAACTCTAGAGATAGAAGGACATATCAAGAAGAAAAAGGTTCAAGCAGTGAAAGATCACATCGAGCATCAACAACAAGTTCCAACTTTTAAAGGATAATGCCACTTCGGTGCAAAATCAAACGAAAAACAGGTAGATCAACATCATAGTGAAAAATGTTTTGATGTAGGTGATTGGGTATTTTTACTGCTACATCTCAAGCAAGCTATTTATGAGAAGGAAATGTTGGCAATACTACATGCACTTAAAAAATGGCGACCTTACCGAATGGGAAGACTCTTCAAAGATGAGGATGTGGAAGCA
>APFE031501795.1:65870-80463 GCA_000404065.3 Pinus taeda | reverse complement strand
ATTGAGGACAACACTTTTTGAAGGAGAGGGGCATGTTAGGCCCCTATACTACTAGTGTAACCCCTTATTGTTATTAGTACAACCCCCTTATTATATTTTTATACCCATGTAGTTCCCATATTGTTACTATTGTGCCCCATAGAAGCCCACTATTGTTATTATTGTGCCCTTACATTATTATTGTTATGTCAACTCTGATTATAATATGACCCCTTAGACTCCTATATAGAGAAAGGAGGTCTTGTCATTTGTATCATCCAAGAATTGTTCATTTGCATAATGTAAAGGAGGTTTCCCCCTCGAAGAGGCTTATTTCTAAGGCGTTCATCTATCTTTTCTATATTTTTGTGAGCTGGTTTCATAACATCGGGTATTTATTAATTTCAGAGATCTCAATAAAGCATTTCCCAAGGACAATTACCCTACATCCTTTATTGACGAAGTTATCGATGCATGTGCTAGCCACAAAGCCCTATCCTTCATGGATGGATTCTCAGGGTATAACTAGATTCAGATTCGCCATACGAATTAGTAGAAAACAACCTTCACAACCCCATGGGGCACATTCGCATATCGGTTCATGCCTTTCAACCTTAAAAATGATGGTTCCACCTTCCAATAGGCCATGAATTATATCTTCCATAACTTAGCTCATCTCATCCCTTCTTATTTGGATGACCTCATAGTACAGTCCAAAAAGTGCTCAGATCATTTGGAGGATCTCTGCCTAGTGTTTCAGAGATGTTGACAATACAAACTACACTTGAACCCTCTCAAGTGTGTCTTTTGCATCAAAATGAGAACACTACTAGGACTCATAGTGTCCTAACAAGGTATTAGAGTCGACCCTCTGAAGGTTCAAGCCATTCGGGAAATACCACCTACAAAAACTTTAAAGCAGTTACCAAGCCTACAAGGTAAGGCCAATTTCCTACGCCGCTTTGTTCCCAATTATTCCACTTTTGCAGATGTCTTCTTGCACCTTATTCATCAGGACATTCCCTTCTAATGTGATGAACAAGCCCAAAAATCATTTGAAGCCCTAAAAGATGCATTATCTCAAGCTCCATCGATTAGCCCTCCTAACCAAACTAAGGATTATGCCCTCTACTTATCAGCATATGAAGTAGTCATTACGGGGGTATTAATCCAAGAAGGACTAGATAATAGAGAACACATTATATATTACATAAGCAAGAACCTTTGCAGGCATGAATTTAAGTATGAGCTAGCAGAAAATATAGCCTTAGCCTTTGTACACTCCATACATAAACTTCAACATTATATCACCTTACAGACCACCACCATAATAGAAAATATTAACCCTATGACATATTTTCTCACTCGTCATATGATGAAGCATAAATATGCCTGATGGGTAGTTATTGTGCAAGAATTTGACCTACAATATTGCTTCCCTTAAAATCAAGAAGGCTCTTATCCTTGTAGATTTCATCGTAGATATCCCTACAGAGTCCTAAGGGTCCCCTGTCAATGATTCTTTCCCTAATGAACATTTTTTCTTCATATATACGAATGAACCCTGGTACGACGACTTTTTCCTCTTTCTTCAAACTCATAAGTTCAACCCTCGACTTACTTGTGACGATCAACTATGCATTCTCCATAAGGCCCCTCGATACCTTCTCATGGGGGACGTCCTCTATCATTAAGGAATCGAAACCATCCTCCACCGATGTCCTACTCTAGAACAAGTTGAGTAGGTCTTAAATGACTTTGACATCAGAGCTTGTGGCGACCACCTATTTGAGATTGCCATCGCCCAAAAGATCCTCCATGCTAGTTATTTTTGGCCCACCTTGTTTCACAACTATATTCAAGCAGTGAAGCGATGTGAGTGTTGCCAGAGATACACCCACAAGGCGCAAGCTCCACCATCTCCCCTACACCCAATCATCATCGTGACATTTTTATAAATGGGGCATCATCTTGATGACCTACAATCGTTAGTCTTCTAGAAACCGTAAGTACATTTTAGTCACTGTCGATTATTTCACAAAATCAGAAAAATCCAAGCCCACTTATAATAACACTACGAAAACCACCGCATGCTTTTTCTTTAACCATGTCATAACACGGTTCAGTGTTACCAAGGAATGGGTCTTGGATCATGGAAAACACTTAGAAAATGAGCCATTTCAAGAACTATCCCAACACCTTGGTTTTTCTCACAAGTTTGCTTCCCCATACTACCCTCAGTCCAATGGCCAGGTAGAAGTTGTCAACAAAGTGCTCAAAACATTGTTGTAGCGTATGGTGAAAAACCACAAAACTAATTGGCACCACATGGTTTTTTCATTCCTATGGGTGTACCACATAGCTGTCAAAGCATCCATAAGGTTCACACCCTTTGAACTGGTATATGTGTTTGAAACTATTCTCCCCATTGAGTGTGAGATCCCTACCTTACACTCAGCCATCGAGCTCCTCCCAGATACTGATGAGCTTCAATATTGCAACAAGAATGCTGCAACTCCCAAGGCTACCAATTTTAATTATCAACCCAGGGTTTGTACAAAATTAAGAGGTATCGACACTATATGGGCAACATAGAATGTGTCCTTCCTTTGCTGTCATGATGTAATGGAGTGCATATAATGAAATCAAATCCTAACTAGTTGCAAAAAAGGAAATGCTCAAAATGGAAACCTTAACCTATTGCAAGAAAGAAAATACAAGGAAGAAAAAAATATTCTAATTGCATAAAATAAAGATCATTAAATAAATATCAATCATTACATTTCAAAGAGTTTAGGTCCATTGATAGAGTTCATTGGATGTGGTAATCAAGAAAATCATTATTGTATTATCCAATTCATAAATTTGTCCATTAACCCAATTCGCTGAGATGTTTTGCATGGGTAAAAAGGCAAGTCCTATGTGATGTTTATTCCTCCTCAACCATTGATTTAGAGCCTAGGGGTCATGATTCAACCCTAAGGGACAAAAACCAACTTTTTGGAGCAAATCTGGGCTACTTCAAGTTGCTTCAAGTAGGGCTACTTCATTAATAGAGTTATTCTCTTCTTTTATTGTGTTCTAGTTTAACTTGTGATAAAATTGTAACTGGAATAATATATAAATTGAAACAAATATTGATTCGCCCCCCTCTTAGAATTTCAAACACTTTGATTATTTTATGGGTATGTTTCCTCATTAGAACTTTGTTTCTACAATGTCTTTGGAATTTTATTTTATCTCCTTCTAAGTCATAGCCTTCAAATCTCCCTCCCTCTATTGATCTTAACACTTTGCATTTGTGTCTACTCCTCTAGTCATTACACCCTCTAATCCTACGTCCCTATTCATGGGATGATATCTCCAGGAAATTTTGAGCCATTTTCTAGGTTGATGGACACATTTTCAGGTGGATTGGTAGCCATATGCTACATGTTTTGTTGGCCACCCCCCTCACGCACTCTCTCCTGAACTCTTTATCCTGCTACCCTCACCCTTTGCTATTATTAAATGTAGAAATTTGATAAAATTGCAACAACTCAATAAATTCAATCTAAAATGAAGAGACACAATTCTACTCTATTGATCTGCAGAATGGAAATCACAATCTAGAACAACATGCATGATATGGAATAAGCAAAACCATAAATACATAGTGATTTATAGGGGATCCCAACTGGGAAAAATACCTCAAGCCTCTTTGCATTAATAATTTGAATAGAGAAACTATTACAATTGTGATCTGTTGCTCTGAAGACAAACTGCAAGAGTAAATTTGTTCTTGCTCTACCTGCACTCACCCTACCCACACTCGTGTTGCCTCCACTCGCGCTGCCTGCACTCGCTCTGCTGCACTCACACTTCTTGCACTTACTCCTATTTCCTTATGAAATTCTTGAGGAAATATGCCCCTATTTCCCCCCTATTTTCTTGGGCAATTCCCAAGGATTGATCACCTAACCCAATACTCTAAACTATACTATCAATCTAGTATATAATTAATTGTACATTGCCTTGGAATCTCCACCACAAATGAGGAACTCAAATTTCTTGCATGCACTATATATTTTGAGTTGATTGATAAGTTAATTGGATGATCTATGAGTTAGATTGTTGTCCCACTGCACAACTGACCTTCCACTAGTTTTATCAACAGTTGGAACTAGTTTAACTAAATACAACTGGAAATAACTAAACTGGATTGCTATAAATTAACAATCCTATATGCATAACGAAACTCCAATCCCTCTAACTCGAATTTACTTAGCTAATTGAAATTCAACTCATTAAACCAAATTGAGTGTTCTTAACTGAGTGACAAGAGCCATGTCACCTCAGTTAACTCCTCCAAGTTGTTTGTTGATGTGGAATTTAAAATTTCCTCAATTTGATTAAAGCAAAATCAAAATTGATACTTTCTTGCTACATTTTCAACACTCCCTCTCAGCAATAAATGGATTATAAGCCACCCCTATCCTACACCTATGGAATGTATTACACGCAACGCATCTCACTATTGATGCTACTACTGTAACATCTGCAACTGAGAAGCATCCAAAAAAAGTTGAATCAACTATGTCTGGAACTGTCTACTAGGAAAATTGTGTTGCCACTGACTCTGCTACTGAGCCTCGCACTCTACTGTCAATACTCCTCTGTGCTCCTTAGTATTTGAATGGCATTGATCCTCCTACTACTAAATATTATGGGCCACTGTATCAAGATAATGATCCATGAGGAGAATGCCTCAATGGACCCTGCCCAAATTTCTCCAATTCTTGGGCTAAGGATCTACATCACTCCACCTCAACCTTGGAGGTATAGTTGCATGTGCTCCCTCTGCACACTTGGCTCGAACTTTCCCCTTATTGGAGGTATTTTCTTTAGTGGATGTCTCTACACTTCCTCCTCTCTGCCTCTCCATTTGTGGTTGCTCCACAACTCCCTGAGGCTTCTTCTGAGGCTGCATGTTTAGAGGTCTAAAATGTTCCCTCTCAACCAACATATCTATAGTATCTACCTTTATCCTCAAGGCTTTGCATGCATATTCTACCTCAAGTGAATATGGGTTCTTGACTTGTGCACTGATCTGTTTCACTTGCCCCGTGGTTATGTGTCTCAGAAATGCCTTTCCTTTGCTAAAGATCACATCATAAACACGCTCTTTCAAAATTGCAACAAAGATGAGATTTATGTTTAAACAAACATGACATCCTTGAGTCTGAGAGGGAAGCCTGACTCCCTTTGAAAGGTGACTATACCAATTCCGGTCACGATGTACCTTCCATCATCTCCAAACTCAATGTTCATCTAGAGATCTTTCTCCTCCAAGTCACTAAAAAATTCTCTATTCCCCATCATGTGGAACGAGGCACCACTGTCCAAGTACCACACACTCCCCATCGTTGTGCTCACCATGCATGAAATGAGAGTGAATTAAAGCTCGAACTATGAAGCCAAAGCTTCACCTATTTTTTCTATTGTAGGGTCCTTCTTGCTTGCCTTCTTGTGTGGAAACTTCGTGTCATAGTGCCCAAATTCATGACAATTGAAACACTTAATTTTGGATAAGTATTTCTTCTTTCCCCCTTGACTGGATTCAACCTCAACTTGGGACTTATTTCCCTTGGCCTTCATTCCTTTGTTGACTAATGCAAATTCCTCTTCCTCTTATTTGTATGAGGTCACATCTCTGGTATTCCGCCTTATTTCCTCTTGTACCAAGTCAGACCATAAGCTTTCCCAACTTGGTAGTTTCTCCCTCCCATTCATCGAATCTTGATAACTATGCCAACTCTTGGGAAAGCCTAGAAGGGATAGAGCTACCAAGTCTTCTTCAGGGAAATTAACACCGACCCTGCCAAGTTAATCATGACATTGTGTAAACTTGCTCAGATACTGAGGAATTGTGTCATTCTTCTGCATCTTGAACTTTGAAGTTTGTCCTTGAGTGCCAGCTTCCTGTGGTCACTACTATTCTTGAACAATTATGTTAGTGCTTTCTACATCGTGAACGAAGTTTCCTTTCCATGGAGATTCAAGAAAATATGATCCCATACTCCCTCCAAGATGATTCTCCTCACCTTGGCTACATCTTTCTTCCACTGGGCAAGGTTCTGAGCATCTGATGCTTAATGATTTGCAACATTTGTCTTAATGTATTATAGCAACCCATTGTCATCCAATACTTCCTCCATGCGCTTCTTCCATGCAACAAAATTTGAGGTGCCTTCCAAGGTATACTCTAGCCTTAGTCCATTGAAAACCATCTTCTCAGTCCTGAATAAAACCTGCAACACTAATCTTCAAATTCGAACCTTTGAGACCCAACTTTGAATTTCCTATTCTATTATGAATTTGACTCTAATACCATGTAGAAATTTGATAGAATTACAACTTCTCAAGAAATTCAATCTAAAATCAAGAGACAAAATTCTACTCTACCAGTCTACATAATGGAAATCATAATTTAGAACAACATGCATAGACATGCAATAAGAAAAACCATATATACACAATGATTTATATGGGAAACCAACTGGGAAAAACCTCTCAAGCTTATTTGCATTAATCAATTGAATAGAGAAACTATTAAATTGCAATCTCTCATTCTGAATACAAATTGCGAGAGTAAACTTTTTCTCGCTCTTCCTACACTCGCGCTGCCCACACTTGCACCGCCTCCACTTGCGCTGCCTGTACTCACTGTGCCCGCACTCATGCTACCTACACTCGCACTGCTTGCACTCGTTCTGCCTGCACTCATGCTGCCTACACTCGCTCCTATTTCCTTGCACAGTTATTGAGGAAATAGGCCCTTATTTCCCCCCATTTTCTTGCGCAATTCCCAGGGATTGATCATGTGACTAATACTTTAAAATGTACACTCAATCTATTATATAATTAATTGTACACTGCCTTGGAATCACCACCACAACTGAGGAACTCGAATTTATTGCATGCACTAGCTATTTTGAGTTAATTGATAAGTTATTTTGGTGATCTCTAAATTAGACTATTGTCCCACTGCACAACTGACCTTTGACTAGTTCTATCAATAGTTGGAACTAGTTTAACTGAGTACAACTAGAAATAACAAAACTCGATTGCTATAAATTAAAAATCACACATGCGTAACTCAACTCCAAGCTCTTTAACTCGAATTTACTCAGCGAACTAAGCTTTAACTCATTAAATCAAATTGAGTGTTCTTAACTTAGCGACAAGAGCCTTGTCAACTCAGTTAACTCCTCCAAGTTGTTTGATGATGTGGAATTTTAAATTTCCTCAATTTAATGAAGGAAAAACCAAAATTGAGACTTTATTGTTGCATTTTTTAACATTAAAATCATGTCTCATGCAAGTACTAATTAAATCCATCGTAGAAGTTGAGGTCGTAGTGTCTCTTTTGACATAGTGGCACAGATTGAAGTAGAAGCATCTACATCTAGCTATTGGGAACATATATCTAGGGTAACTAGAGAGAAGATTGAAATTGTTGAAAATGAGGCAAAAGTGTAAAGATGAATCCTGTCTGATATAGACGTTAAGAAAATATAGGAAAATGGATTATAGATATAGGAAATACAATATCGAGGCAAACCCAATACATGTAAACAATGGATCTTTATTGGCAAATAAAAACCATCATGGGTAAATTCTTGGTAGAAATAAGCGAATCCCAACAAGAGATTCTCCTATGCATAGATTCTTTGCAGTTGCAGGTGAACAAACTAGATCACAAGGTCCCAAGAAAGTCGCAGACTTGCAATTTCCCAACAATGAAGAAGAGGAAGCAATTGCGTCACCCTAATAAGAAAATTCTACCTGATGATTTCCAATCTTTTTATTACTGCTTTTACCTTTTAGAGTAGGCTACACAACCTATTCATTAGCTCTAGTTTTAGGTTTTGCAATGTTTTATATGATAGTCTTAGGCTATATGACTTTTATAGCTCTGTTATTTCAGTTAAACAAATCAAGACTCTAATTAGGTGATATTGGTCTAGTTTTCGTAGTGGTAGGCCAATAATAGGAATGATGTCATCTGTTTACTTGTAATACAAACGAGTGACCCAAATATATATGTACACACACACACACACACAGATATATGTGCCTTTCAATTTATATCTTCCTATGTGGAAATGCATGTGTGACAAGGGATGCTTCTTGGTTTGTGAAAGAGCTCCACCTACCCCTGTGTAGACTTGATAAGCTATTATTTGAATTAATACCTAACACACACACACACACATAGATTAGGTGCTCAAAATTATGCTAAAAAAATCAAAGTATCGGAATTTTGTTCAACTCAGATTCAGATCAAAGAGCTTGTCATTCTGATTCCAACGATGCAAATGACACTTAAATCCGAGCTTGTATGTAGAAGTTAGAGCAAGTCAAAATTCAAATTTGACTTGCTTACATGGCAGGATTGGATGACGTGGCAAAGCCCTTTAGCAAATGAGGAGGCGCCAAGTGGCAGGTCACCATTAGCCCCCTCATATCACAATCACAAGTCGCAGGCGGATTGTGTTAAAGAATCGGTCCCCGAGTAGGGAAGGGTTGCAATGCGATAAATCGCAATCACAAATCACAAAGGAAAGGCTTTACAGAAATTGGCCCCCGACAAAACCAGAGTTGTGATGCGATAAATTTCATATCGCATATTGCAACAAGGAAGTGGGTCGGTGTTACGAAATCGGCCATGGTAGGTACTAGGTTGCGATGCGATATCGCAATCACAAATTGCAACAGGGCAGAGTCCTGTAGACCTTAAGACCACCAGAACTCTGCCGATTGCGATACCCCGAATGCGATTTGTTTATGGATTCCAGTTAATACTCCCGCCAGGTCCGTGCATATCACAATCCCACATTTCTGCCGTGTTCACAGACCTTAAGGTGCTAGTCCTTGTTGATTGTGATTCGACCGTCAGAATATGGCCCGCTGCACGACGAAATTTTCGCCCAATTAGCGGATTTCAGGCCAAATTTGATGGTTAGAGGTCGGAAAATGGGAATTTATTGAGAGAATTGTGGGAGAACTGGGAGAGGTCATAACTTCTTCATTTCTTATCCAAACTAGGTGCAAAAAGAGTCAATCCTAGCAATTTTGGCTATTCTGAACTCATTGAGACAAGTTTCATAGGCAATTGAGCATTGTAAACACACTCTTGTTGTAATTTTGAGCATAATAGAGAGGCCCAAGCATTGGAAGCTGGACCAAGGAGACGTAGCCCAGGAGGGGTGAACTCCTCATCAAATCTCTGTGTTTTGTGTTGTAATTTTATGTTATTTGCTGTTATTTTGCTTGTTCAACATATGTTTTACACATGTTTTACGTTAAATTGTTTATAGCATTTACATAAGAAACTCTCATGGGTATAAGTTAATTAAGCAAAAATGGTGAATCCTTAAGCACTTGATAAGCAGATGATAAGAATATGGGGTTTTATTTTGAATGGGGAATTAGCACAACATTACTAATCTGCTCCATTTCAGATCAAGTTGGTATCAGAGCACTGGTTTTTGCTTACTAGATTTGCTTTGTGAAAGAAGGATTTAATTGTTTTCTAGTTTATGTCATGCTTACAAGGTTAAAACTCAAAAAAGGTGAAGGAAAGTTGGTTGGAATCCTTGAAGTTGGTCAAGGTGAAGAAGAGCAAGGTTGCCACAATCTCCAACGCCAGTTCAACCTCAAGTTGTAGTTGAGACTCCAAAGGTCATGTCTCATGAAAGAGAACCTATAAACATGACAGAATATGAGAAGACCTTCAGAAAGGCTTTCTTTGATATGACAGAGATGGTGAAGGTGCTCTATGAAGAGAGGAATAATAGGTTGCAAGGAGAAAGTTCCAAACCTCCCAAAGGAGGAAGCTCTTTAGGAGGAGGTAATGGAAAAGGAGGTAATGGGAATGGAGACAAACCTCCACCCTCTCCACCATCTTCTTGATCCTCTTCTTCACAACCATATTCACACTCTTCCACTAACACAACCCTTACTCATACTCATCATCATTCTTCAAAAGGAGATGGAAAATAACCTCTACTTAAACTTGATGTTAAATTCGAGTTGCCCATGTATAATGGTGAAGTGAATGCAAAGAAGCTTGATAATTGGATTCATCAGTTGGAGATGTATTGAAGAATTCAGAACCTTCAAGAGGATGATATCAAAATTCCGTTGGCTTCATTGAGAATGGAGAGTGCAACACTCATTTGGTGGGAAGCAAGGACTTAAGACGAGATCAGAAAACATGCTAAGATCTCTATTACTTGGTTTGATTTCATTGCTGCTATAAAAAGACAATTCTACCCTTTAACTCATATGCAAAAAGCTATCATGAATTGGAAAAATTTCAGACAGTTCAAAGGTAAAAATGTTCAAGAGTATACTCAGGAGTTTACGAGAAGAGATCTTATGCTAGGAGTAGACTTGTAGTCACAAGATACTTTGCTGAAATACATAGGAGGTTTGCATAGTTATCTTCGACACACCATTCTTATGTTTAATCCCATGAACCTTGATGAGGCTTGTGTTCAAGCTACACCTCAAAGACAGAGGGAAAAATGTAAAAGAAGAAGGTAAGAAGAAGCCATTACAAAGTGGTGAAAAACGAAAGAAATCTAAAGGAAAGCAGAAGAAAAATGCTTCTTTTAAGAAAGAAGGGGAGAAACTTGTGTGCAAGAATTGTTCCAAAGGGTCATGATGAAGTGCATTGTTGGAAGCTTCATCCTGAATTAAGACCGAAGAAATTTAACTATAAATGGAAACAGAAGACAAACGTTGTTATACAACAAGACTTGGGTTCCGAATCAGGTGATGAAACAAAGATTGCAGCCACAATCACCAAAGGAAAATCCGTGGCAAAAAAAGAGCAAAGAAGAAGCCGTGTCAAGTAATAGCACAACAAATAACTCTAACAATGCTTCAAATGAAGAAAACAAAATTGAGCTGTTCCATACCAGAGTTATTTCCAAACACACCAAGATTGATACGCTGTTTAACAGTGGATCCCAGGAAAAGTTAATTTCTACAGACTTGGTCAAGAAGTTGAATCAGGAAATCGTGCCTCATCATAAACTGTATCTGTTGGGTTGGATAAACAAGGATGAAAATCTTCAGGTCACAAGGTAATGCATTTTCAAGTTTGCTATTACTGCCAATTTCGTTGATGAAGTCGAATAAGATGTAGTGTCGCTAGATATTTCTAGAATTGTGTTGGGAAGCCCATATCTGTATGAACGGAAAGTCGTTTTCCATAGATTTGATAACAAATATCATTTGTTAAAAGATGGAGTGGAGTATATTGTGAGATCCCATCGTAGAAATCTTAATCTGTCTTTAGCAAGCGTAGGGCAAATAAAGCGACTCGTCAATTCCAGCAAGAATCTCGTGCTTCTTATGATCAAGCAAAAGAATGACACAGAGCGTGAATCCTTTGCAGGCTATGGCGTGAAGCTGAAAGATGAATTGCTTGATGTGGTCAATCAATATAGAGAGATGTTTTAATAACCGAAGGGATTTCCACCAAAAAGGGGAATTCAGTACGAAATTCAGCTACAACAAGATTGTCCACTCCCAAATATCGGTATGTATTGAATGTCAATTCTGGAAAGTTTAGAAATTAAGAAACAAGTCCAAGAATTGTTAGATAAAGGTGTAATTCATCCATCTACTTCACCATGTGGTTCACCAATTGTTTTGGTACCCAAGAAAGATGGAACCTGGCGCATGTGTGTAGATTATCGAGCTTTGAATAAAATTACCATAGATAATCGATACCAACTGCCCAAAATAAATGATTTGCTAGATCAGTTGAAGAATGCAAAATATTTCACTAAATTAGACTTGAGAAGTGGATATCATCAAGTTATAATAGCCGAGGAGGATATTTGGAAGACTACTTTGAAAACCAAACAGGGATTGTTTGAGTGGCTGGTTATGCCTTTCGGTCTTTGCAATGCTCCAGCTACATTCATGAGAGTTATGAATGATGTTTTAAGATCCTTTCTTGATGAGTTTGTAATTGTCTATTTAGATGGTATTTTGATATTCAACAAATCACGAGAAGAGCATGTCAAGCATGTGAGGAAAGCGTTGGATGTCTTGAAAAGGAATAGTTATTTTTGAAGATGTCTAAATGTGAATTCGGGAAAACTTCCTTACTGTATTTGGGCCACATAGTTGGAGGAGGTGACCTGAAGATTGACCCCTCTAAAGTTTCGGTCATTGTGAATTAGCCAATACCCAAATCAGTCACAGAAGTAAGGAGTTTTCTGGGAGCAGTGCAGTACTGAAGGAAGTTCATTGCCAATTTCTCTTCCATAGTAGCTCCATTACATGCTTTGACTAGCGTGAAGGTTTTCTTCCAATGGGGAGGCAAACAACAAAAATCATTCGATGCTTTAAAACAAAAGATTAGTTCAGCCCTAGTTTTAGCATTGCCGGATTTGAAACAACCATTTGAAATACAAACAGATGCAAGTGACTACGCCATGGGTGCAGTTCTTTTACAACATGGTAAGCCCATTTCATTTCATTCTAAGATTTTTAATGGTGTTGTTATTAACTATCCTACATATGATAAAGAGATTTACACATTGGTGCAAAGTGTGAAGAAATGGAAGCATTACTTAATGGGAAAAGAAACCATTATTCACAACGATCATCAACCTTTACAATATCTGCAATCTCAAACAAAATTGTAGCAATCAAGGAACTTTTGTTGGATGGGATTCTTACAACAATTCCACTTGGTAATCAGGTACAAGAAAGGTATTTATTACAGAGTTGCTGATATGCTTTCTAGACTGATTATTAATGTAGCCATTTTACTCAAAAATCATTCTGTTTTTCCTGAAAGTTATGTTGAACAATACACACATGATGCTCACTTTCAAGAGGCATATTCAAACTTGAGTCAAGGCCAACAATGTTAGGCCCCTATACTATTAGTGTAACCCCTTATTGTTATTAGTACAACCCCCTTATTATATTGTTGTACCCATGTAGTCCCCATATTGTTACTATTGTGCCCCATAGAACCCACTATTGTTATTATTGTGCCCTTACATTAATTATGTTATGTCGGCTTTGATAATTTATGACCCCTAGACTCCTATATATAAAAGGGAGGTCTTGTCATTTGAATCATCCAAGAAGTATTCATTGTGTAAGTGTAAAAGGAGGTTGGCCCCTCGAAGAGGTTGGAATTTCTAAGGCGTTGAAATATCTTTTCTATCTTTGGTGAGATGGTCATATACATTTGGTAAGAGCTTTTTGGATTCTAGGGTTTCGCTGCTCAAACCAGGTCAAATCGTGAATTTTGCTATAACTTTCTTTTTTTTTTCTTTTTTTTTTTTTTTTTTTTTTTTTTTGCGACGTTTCAGACGCTACAAAAAAAACCATTTGGGTCAAAATCATTCTGAACCTCGGGTCCGAATTTCAGAGCTTTTAGTGCTATATTTGCGGAGATCTGATCTGAGGAAGTTGGCCTTTTTGCAGACTCCCGCATTACATTCCAAACAGGTGACTTGGGGAAAATCGTCATAACTTTTGTTTTGAGCATCAGATTGAAATTTCATAAGAAGTTACAAAAATAAGACGAACTGTAGTTTCCTGTATATATTTTTCAAATTCGAAGGTCAAAATAGTGACACGTGGCACTTCATACAAGTTAGCTCTTCTGAAAAGGTATATAATCAGGCCATCTTGGGAGATTGTGCATAACTCTTTCTTAGAGAATCCTATTTTGATCAGACTGGTGGCATTGGTAAGAGGACACAGAGGGCTATTGCAGGTCGAAATTTCAGAGCTGGAAGAGCCGAAATTACAGAGTTATAGTTGTTTCAAGATCGAACTCCTAAAATGAAGAAAAGGTGATATGAGGAAGTTTGACGGCAAGGATCCAGTAAATTGGATACTTCAGATGGAGCAATATTTTGATCTACATGGTGTAACATTCATATTTAGAACTGGATCAATTTTTATGGTATAATGGGCTTTGTTCTCATAAACAACTTGTTACGTGGTCAATTTTCATAGAGGAAATGATAGCACATTATGAGGATACAAAGAAAAACACCTTTTTTAGCCAATTGATAAATCTCAAACAAAAGTGTTCAATGGTAGATCACATTGAGGACTTTCAAAAATTGAATATAAGGATAAATGATATTCCAGAGAAGCAAAGGATTGATGTCTTCATAGGGACTTTAAAGGATACCGTTCAACATGAGGTTCGTTTTTGGGAACTTGATTCATTGGAGGAGGCATTCGAGTTGGAAAGAAAAATTGAAAGCGAAATTATGGCAACAAGGAAGTCTACCCCTCACAACTATAAAGATGGAAGTGTTGTTTCTCCTAATCTTCCACAACCTACAAGGGTTACACCACAACAATCGGAAGAAAAAAGAGAAAAAGGGCTTTGTTACAATTGTGATAACAAATACATTGAAGGTCATAAGTGTGCTAAGAAGAAATTATTTTACATTGATTGTGTAGAGGAGGAAGAAAAGGATCAAGAAACATCAAAAGAAGAGTATATACACCAGGAACCAACCCCAGAGAAAGAAGAAATGAATCCGACCATATCTTGTAAAGCATT
>APFE031501795.1:0-65850 GCA_000404065.3 Pinus taeda | reverse complement strand
TTCCAATGGGTGGTGCTGATGTTTTACTAGGAGTCCAATGGCTACAATCTTTGGGTATGATAGCTTTTAATTTTCAAGGACTTTTCTTGAAAATTTTTTGGGAAGGAAAGGAAGTTGAATTGAGGGGTATCGAAGGAAAATCTGGAATGATAATCAACTCTAACAGCATGACAAAGCTTCTAAATAAAGAACGACAAGGTGTAATTGCACAATTATGTTCACTAGAGGATCCCACATCGAAATCATGTATTTCTCCAAATCTCCAAAGCGTTTTGGACAATCATTCCAAGGTATTTGAGACTCCCAAAGGCCTCCCACCTATTCATGATCATGATCATGCTGTTCATTTGGTTCCGTGAAGTGTTCCTCCAAACATCAGGCGTTACATATATCCATATGCCCAAAGGAGTGGGAACTCATTCAAAAGTTGCAGAAGATCCCAGTTCAAACAGTGTTGCGAGAACTTGACAAGGAATAAAAAATCATATTGGAACCTGAAGCAGTCACAGAACCGAGAAATCAAAAGCTACGAAATAGATCAATTACAGAGTATCTCATCAAGTGGAAAAACTTACCCGCTGAAGATTCCACATGAGAGGAGAAGAATTTATACAAAAGCATCAAGAACTACTCAAGCGTTGAGGACAACACTTTTTGAAGGAGAGGGGCATGTTAGGCCCCTATACTACTAGTGTAACCCCTTATTGGTATTAGTACAACCCCCTTATTATATTGTTGTACCCATGTAGTCCCCATATTTTTACTATTGTGCCCCATAGAAGCCCACTATTGTTATTATTGTGCCCTTACATTATTATTGTTTTGTCGGCTTTGATTATATTATGACCCCTTAGACTCCTATATATAGAAAGGAGGTCTTGTCATTTGAATCATCTAAGAATTATTCATTTGTGTAATGTAAAGGAGGTTGCCCCCTCGAAGAGGCTAAATTCTAAGGTGTTGATAATCTTTTCTATCTTTTTGTGAGCTGGTTTCATAACAAACAAGTTGAGGAATTAGACTACCATGTAAATGAAAATTTGTTGTATCATTTGGGAAAACTTTGTGTTCCACAGGGAGGCAGAGTAAATGTCACAAGGGAAGCACACACTTCACTTATTGCTGGACATCTTGGTGTAAGTAAAACAATGGCAAACCTTCAGAGGTATTTTTACTAGCCTCATATGCCTGAAAGTGTGTCACGTTTTATCAGAGGTTGTTCATTGTGTGAAGTCAGTAAGCCTAGTAGTAGGAAACTAGGATTTTACACACCACTTCCAGTGCCTTCACGTCCATGGGAGAGTGTTTCGATGGATTTTGTAGGAGGTCTTCCTTTATCAAGAAAAGGTCATGAATATTTGTACGTAGTTGTGGATAGGTTCAGCAAGATGTGCATATTAATGCCTTGTAAAAACCAAATTACCGCTGAACAAACAACTCAACTTTTCTTTCAAAATGTATGGGTTCATTTTGGATTACCTACTTCTATTGTAAGTGATTGTTTCCCGATTTTTGGGAATTTTTGGTCAAATTTATGGAACTTGATGGACACCAAGTTGAAGAAAAGTACAACCTTCCATCTGCAAACAGATGGTCAAACTGAATTTGTTAACATGACAGTTATTCATTTTCTAAGAAGATATTGCAACAAACATCCTAAGTTGTGGGATAAACAGTTGCATTATATTCAACATGCTTACAACCGAGAAAAACACTCTTCTACTATAACTTATCCTTTTGAGGCATGTCTTGGTTATTTGCCTAAATTGCCTTTTGATTTCATCTTTGAGAAAGATGTAGCTGTAGACGGACACAGGGACATAGACATAGCAAAGAAATTCATTGAGTAAATTCAGTTGATTCGCCAAACATTTCAAGGACAACTTGAAAAGTGTCAAGGCAAGTATAAGGCAAGGCATGATAAGCATTGTGTGGATCGTCAATTTCAAGTAGGTGATGAAGTTTGGCTTTACATTAGCAAGGAAAGGCTTCAAGGTGAAGGTAAAAAGTTGAAACCAATCCGTTATGGTCCATTTAAAATTTTGGAAAAGATTGGTAATAATGCTTTCAAGCTTGATTTGCCTTCATATATGCATGTACTCTATTGTTAATGTTGAAAATTTGAGATTGTATGAGCCTCCTTTGATTGGAGATCAAGGAGAAAGTGTACAGATTCCATCAATTGAAGATTTTTCTCCATAATTTATTGATGAGATTCAGAAAGGCACCATACTTGGCAGAAGAACGAGGTCATCAAAGAGGGGAAATGTTGATTATCTTCGAGTGGGTCTCAAAGGTACAAATCCATCAAAGGCCAAATGGATTGAAGAGGGGAAAGTGAGGGAACAATACCCTCATCTATTCAATAACTGAATATAATCTTTTAGGGTCCAAAAGCTTCCAGTAGGGAGGAGTGATCAGGTGCTCAAAATTATGCTAAAAAAATCAAAGTGTCAGAATTTTGTTAAACTCAGCTTTAGATCGAAGAGCTCGTCTTTCTAATTCCAATGGTGTGAATGACACTCAAATCTCAGCTTGTATGCAGAAGTCAGAGAAAGTCAAAGTTCAGATTTGACTTGCTTACATGGCGGGATTGGATGATGTGGCAAAGCTCTTTAGCGAATGAGGAGGCGCCAAGTGGCAGGTTTCCATTGGTCCTTTCACATCACAATCGCAAGTCGAAGGTGGATCGCATTAAAGAATTGGCCCTCGTGCAGGGAAGGGTTGCGATGCGATAAATCACAATCGCAGATCACAAAGGAAATACTTTACGGAAATAGGCCCTCGGCAAGACCAGAGTTGTGATGCGATAATTGCATATCACATATCGCAACATGGAAGTAGGTCGATGTTACAAAATCGACCTCAGCAGGTACTGGGTTGCGATGCGATATGGAAATCGCAAATCACAACAGGGAAGAGTCCTGCAGACCTTAAGATCATTGAAACTCCGCTAATTGCGATATTTTGGATGCGATTTGTTTATGGAATCCAGTTACTCCCTTCAGGTCCATGCATATCGCAATTGCACATTTCTGCTGTGTTCATAGACCTTAAGTTGACGGTCCTTGCCGATTGCGATTTGGGATTCGACCGACAGAGTATGGCCCGCCACACGATGAGATTTTTGCCCAGTTAATGGATTTCAGGCCAAATTTGATGGTTAGTGGCCAGAAAAGGGGAATTTGTTGAGCAAATTGTGGGATAACTGGAAGAGGCCATAACTTCTTCATTTCTTATCCAAATTAGGTGCAAAAAGAGTCATTTCTAGCAATTTTGGCTTTCTAAACTCATTGAGACATGTTTCAGAGACAATTGAGCATTGTAAACACATTCTTGTTGTAATTTTGAGCATAATAGAGAGGCCTAAGCATTGGAAGTTGGACCAAGGATATGTAGCTCAAGAGGGGTGAACTTCTCATCAAATCACTATGTTGTGTGTTGTAATTTGATGTTCTTTGCTGCTATTTTGATGTTGTTCAACATATGCTTTATGTTAAATTGTTTATAACATTTACATAAGAAACTCTCATGGGAATCAGTTAATTAAGCAAAAATGGTGAATCCTTAAGAACTTGATAAACAAATGATAAGCATATTGGGTTTTATTATGAATGGGGAGTTAGCACAACATTACTAATTTGCTCCATTTCAAATCAAGTTGGTATCAGAGCACTTGTTTTTGCTTACTAGATTTGCTTTGTGAAAGAAGGATTTAATTGTTTGGTAGTTTATGTCATGCTTGCAAGGTTAAAACTCAAAACAGGTGAAGGAAAGCTAGTTGGAAGCCTTGAAGTTGGGTCAAGGGGAAGAAGAGCAAGGTCTTAAGTCAACAAAGGGATTATCATAACTTACAAGTTCTAACCAGGGTTTGCAAGGTCAGTTTTTAGTTAATTTTACTAGGCGGGCCCCTCAAGTTCCCCAGGCTCCAGGGACTAGGAGAAATTGCGGAGGGTTATTGTAGTAGCCACAACAAGTAATCAAGCAAGTAAATGACCTTAAGTTAGCAAAATTTACAATAATAATTTTATAGAATAAAAAAGGTTATCCACATGAAATATCTAACTCTAAATTTAATCTTTAGGATGAAGGGGTAGCATATAAAAAATCATCATATCTTTGGGATGAAGAGGTTATAGGAAATCAAACCTTGAACAATAAGAGAAATAATGTAAATTTTTCTTTAAAGAAGAAAAATAACTTTAAAACAATTAATCTTTTGTTTAAATTTATATTTCTCTTACTTAAATAGTAATGGAAATGAAAAAAAAATATTCATTTGTATGTGCATTCAAAATTTTATTATAATCATTAATAAACCATTTGTATATTTTTTCATTGTCCAATTTTTTTAAATGTAAATTTTTCAATTAAAAAGAAAACAAATTTAAAGCAACTAATCTTTCTTTTAAAGTTATATTTATGTCTTGCTTAATTAATAATGGAAATTAAAAAATCTTATTCAAATTTTTCTTCACTCAAAATTTTATTAGAATTATTAACAATTATATATATATATATGTACACTTGGGGTAGATCAATTGGCAATCGCCATGGAAATGAAGTCTCATCAAACCGGAAGCCTTGGCTTCAAATCTTGTGTTATCCCCCCCGATCAGGGTGAGAAGTTGGACATGATGATGTAGTCCTACTAAGCTTACCATTATAATATATATTATTAGATATATAGATATATATATATTGGTAAGCTTATAGGGCCTTCCTTTTTCATTAATATAAAAGCAAGTTACATCCACATAATAGATAGTTAGGTGGCCTCAACTTCCCTAGAGGGAAACGAAGTTTGTTGTCCACCTAACCATGTTATATGCCGTCCAGTAACAAAAAATAATAAGTTTTTCTAACCAAGCTAGATAAGTCTGAATATCTTTGCCTTGCCTGAATTCTACATGCCTAAACACAAAACTATCAGCATTCTGAAAACTAAAAGCTTCCCGCATACAGAAAGGAAAAGAAAACTGAGAGACCATCTAGCAGACTACTCTGCTCCATCTGTAGACGCAGACTCCACCAGAGTCGGGTCCTTATCATTGGATCCCAAGAGCACTGTCTATGAGATAATGCAAGGGAGATGTTCTTCTATTTGCCGAAGGCAGCCATCCTGTTTTTGCATTTGAAATTGGAGCTTCTGAAATTCCTGTTTATAGTCAGGAAAGTCCTACAGTGTTGTTGCCATGCCCACAGAGACCCGCCCTAAAGCCTTTCCCAAGATACTCTTCATAGACCAATACAAGAACAAGGTTTGTTTAAATTGAGTGAAGTGACCATGGGTGTTCCCTGGACCTGGAACCATAGCCCGCTAGTTCTCCACATCAATTTCCCTTGTGCCATCCTAACGATTCAAGCCTTCTTCGCATTCCTCAATTAACTGCCAGATTTCCTTCGACGTACCTTCATGATAATATGTAGCCACATCATTTAGGATGATGACAACTGTTTTTTGACCCCTCAATTTGCCCCCAGAGGAGTTGGGCTACCCTTTCGACGCAACCCCCCTAGTTCTTCTGCCTCGGCTCCCAGCTTCTAGGTGACACTATCGCCCTGCACACTTGCCAAGGAAGAAGCATGAAATAATAATTTCCAATAAAGAACTTGAGTGACTTCCCCCCTTCTCTTCCATTGAATACATTCCTTACTGACCAACCCAAACAAAGATACGACTGCCATAACCAAGAGCCAACTAACGTAACAATCATAAATTGGTATGGAGAAAACACCGGAGCATATTCAACAAAGACAAACCCTGTTCCCAAACCAAAGGAGATTCACAAACATTCACCGGAGATAACTCCCACAGGGCCCGAGACCATGGAACCCATATAGAAGCCTCAAGGGAGAAATTATGCTCCAATATAACCAGAGAAAAAGCCCCGACCCATCCCAAGAAAATTCAGAAAAACAAGACCCATGGATGAAACTGCAAACTACCCATCCCCAAATCCAAGCGATGCCTAGTTGAGATAGAAGGATGTCCCAAGGAAATACCATAGTGACAGATACCGAATATAATCCCATCCTACATAAGATAATCCCAAATAGAACAAACACAAAGACAATGCCGAGCATGTGGACCTATTTTAGAAGGCAAACAAACACATGCAGATGCATGGAGCCTCTCTTTCTTTAAAACCCCAACGATTCAAAACCATACAGTCCCAATTCCATCAAATAGTTAAGTCGTTGCATGGAAGAGAGAAAGGAATGGTGGACCACATGCTAATTTAACCACGCTGGGAGAAGACTAGACCACCACCTTGTCTGTTTCCGCGTGGATCCACAGAGCCCAGCACCACCCTTCAACACTCCTCTATCGTGAACTATACACTTACCAACTTCGCTGACAGAGAAACTTACCAAATTCCAAAACCAAAATGCAATATCATTGTCACCTCCTGTAGGAGTATTAACACCATGCATGCACGGAGCCACCACACCATATGCCCCAAGCATGTGGAGGGTGGTGGGTTTGTACCCCAAGGGCGACTTCATTAATTTTCCATAATTGAGATGTTATCCAACTCGCACCCCAATCGAGGGATATATATATATATATATATCCACACCATATGCCCCAAACATGTGGAGGGTGGTGGGTTTGTACCCCAAGGGCGCCTTAATTAATTTGCCGTAATTGAGATGTTATCCAACTCGTACCCCGATCAAGGGATATATATATAAACAATCATTTTTTTTTTAGTTTCTTTGATGGTTATCTTGTTGATCCTGCAAGTAGTAATATGCTTGTCTCAAATATTAAGCCATGCATGCCTAAGTATGAACTAATTCAACTTGTGAAACTATCGATGGCTCATATATCATTAGCATTTAAAATTTTAGATAAAAATTATTATTATTATTTTTAATTTTTCAATGAAACGGTTATGGGACTACCCAATAGAACTCGCTTATATGAATTTTTTCATAAGTTTCCCCAAGTAGAACATGTCTTTGAAGATTTGAACCCACCATAGCTAAAAACAAAATATATGCCTCTATCGCTTGAGCTAAATTCCTTCAAACAAATTTATTATTATTATTAAATAAAATGGTAATAAAGTTAAGATATAAATAATAAAAGATATTATAATGATTTTTTTTTTTTTTTTAATAAGTTGATGAAATTCATATTATATAAAAAACATTATAATCATAGAAGATCGAGGTCTACCAAAAAGGAAACCAAATCTCAACTACCAATTCAACTAAGAAGACAATAATAAGTAGCTAGTTTTGAAGTAAATTGGGTTTAGCTTAGGTTATTAGGAGAAATGTTGTTATCATGTCCACCTAGGTTGAGTTCGTATATCTAACATGTTAAGCTCATAATGAGTATTTCTTGTAATGGCTTTGAGCCTTATTATTGGAGCAATCCTTAGAGGAATGAAACATGTATATGAGCAACTGGTTCTAAAAATGTCTTTGAAAGAGCTAGTTAAGCGATATGGTTTACTAAGCTGATGTCATAATTTCTAGACATCAAGCTAACTAGGAGCATATCATTAAATCCAATCAAAAAATACATAAGAAAGAACATATCAAGAGTGTGTGTCAGGTGGGCCAAGCTAGTGGGAGATCTCCCATCTTTCATCTATATTGGATTGATGAATCTCTTGCTCATCCTTGATGACAAAGGGGTTTGTACTAGTAACTTTAGTAGCTGAAGTGAACATGAATTCAAATTATTCCTCCTCATTCTTAGAACCATCACCACATACCTTCAAACTAAGGCCAAAGATGACACGGCAAAGCACATTGAACTTTTCCTCAAGTCCTCTAATCTAGTCAATTGATTATGGTTCAAATCACTTCTAATTCTCCAATGCAAGGGAAACAATAATCTAAGCGAGCCAATAGAATTATATAGATTTAAAAAAATTTGTGTCCCTTAACCATGAAAACATTGTAGCATCGATCTATCGTTGGATTTATATTGTAATTTTCCAATAGGAGTCTATTGCCTTCTCTACTTGATTTAAGTGACCAAAGCTTCCAATTATGCTTGAAGCTTCCACATACAATTGTGCATCCATCAAGATAGACAATTACACAATATGGAGGAAGTGCCCTGAAAGCTTCATAGTAATAGATGTTAGAGACTATTCAATTGCCCCAAAGAAGAAATGATGGTGCTGTACACCATAATAGAGCAATTGCCCTAAACATACAACATATATAAAATAGGGAGTCCTAACAATCAACAAAGAAAAAGAGTTGGATTTTGATAGGAGAATGAGCTAAACAACAAAAATTGAAGCCAAATTAACCCATGATATTAGTGGTATAAAAGGTTCATACATGTGCTTTGAAGTTTGGTCTAGTAGATTGATCAAAATTTTCTAAAAGCTATGATTGGTAATTGGGAACCCTTTGAGGGTAGATTATTGGGCATATTTTGGAGCATCCTAGTGACACTTTTGGGAGCATACTTGAGGATCAACCTTGGAAACTTCTTGAAATATCCTTGTCGAAGTTGTTGGGATTCCTTATTGCAGCAGATTTGACGTCTTGAGAAAACTTGGAGCATACTTTTGGAGATGGACTAAAGCTAGCAAACCTTGAAGAGTACTTTGGAGCAACTTTTTAAAGTATCCCTAAAGTATAGTTGAAGAAAATTTTGAGTATAGAAGTCAGCCACTTGGAGCACCCTTGTAAATATCTTAAATACTTGTTTGGAGATGACCTATTGTGCACCTTTGAAGTAGTTGTGTTGAAGCATTACAGAGGGAAATCTTGAAGCATTTGAAGACATTTTGGATCTCTTATGAAGTAATTTGCTTTGTGAAATTTTGTTTTTGACCAAGTTAGGGCTTGGAGTCCTAGTTTTTGACCGAGTTCGAGCTTGAAGGGATTACAGTCCTAGTTTTTGATCAAGTTGGAGCTTGGAGGGATTGGTGTCCTAGTTTTTAACCAAGTTGGAGCTTGGATTTGTTGAAAAGATTGGAGTCCTCAAGGACATAAAGTTGGAGCTTGAATTTGAAGTGAGGTTTGGAGTCCTAACCCAAGGTTGAAACCTTGGAGAAGTTGAAGAATCTATTATACATGTTGGAACCTGATTTGTCGTATAAGAGGATTGGAGTCCTCACCATTTTGATTAATAAAATTATTTTTGTTCTATATGTTATTATCTGGTTCATTTTGTGATAAAAAATCTTAACTAGCATAAAATAAAAATTGAAAGAAATATTGATATACCCCCGCACAATATTTCCAACAATTGGAATCAAAGAAAGTTTCTTCAAGATCAACCTAACAATTGGAAGAAGGATTTTGAGTCACAATGGATAGTAAGAATGCAAGTAGTGTCCTTCAATTGATGGAACAAATTTCACTTTTTGGAGAGTTACAATGGAATTTTACTTAATGTATCTTGGAGTTAAAGTTTGGAAATCTGTCACAAATAGATACAAGATCCCATCTCCTCTTCCAGTTGATCCAAATGGAAAGAAGAAATACATGGAAAATGCAAAGGAATTAAACTCCATTGTAAGTGGATTGCCAGATTCAGAATTAACTAAAGCTATGAGCATTAAAACAACCAAAGAGATGTGGGACAAGCTCATTAACATCTATGAAGGAGATGAAAAAGTCAAGAGGGCTAAGCTCCAAACCTTTATAAGATAGTTTGAAGGTCTCAAAATGAATGAATAAGAATACATTGTTGCTTACTTTCACTGGATAGATGAATTTTTGAATTCTCTCGAAGGGCTCGTTGAAGATGTCAAGGAGAAGATCGTTGTCCAGAAGGTTCTGAGATCTCTCCAAGACAACTTTGATGCTAAAGTTAGTGCCATAGAAGAGTTCAAAGACTTGTACACTTTGTCAATGGATGAGTTTCATGGATTTCTCATTGCATATGAGATTAGAAAAAGAAACTCAAATCACAAGGAAGCTACATTCAAGGCCTCAAAAACATCAAGAAAATGGAAGAGTTGTAGTTGCAACAATGATGATTCCAATGTTGAAACATAATTGGCACAGTTTGTGAAGAAGTTTAAATAAGGATCCAAACTCAAAGCTAAGTACCCTCTCATTTGTTTTGAATGCGGAAAATATGTTGTGAAGTGCCCCTTCAAGGATAATAACGATGATGCAGATGGACCCAAAAGAAGAGAATTAAAAACAAAGGACCAAACAAGATAATGACTATTCTAATGAATATGAGGCTAAGAAAATATTATTAAAGAAGAAATGATCAAACAAAAGGAATCTATTTTCCAAGCAAGATAGTGATGATTTTGATGAAAAAGATGACTATTTAGGAAGTAGTGAAGTATTGTTGAAGGCATTCACAGATGATACTAATGAACTTGAAGAAGAAGAAGAGGTAGGGAATGTAGATTAATTAATGATCAATGCTATTGAATAAAATGAAAAACTAAATCATCTCTCTCAAAACTGAAAAATAAGAAGCAAAGAGGATAAAATAAATCTTGAACAACAAGCTAAAGGAAAAGAAAGAGATCTGTGAAAAATTGGAAGATGAAGTTGTCTCTCTAAAGAAGGAACTAAACCAAGTCAATCAAAGTTTGAAAATCTCACAAAACCTTGATGTCATTCTTAGCACTCAAAGGCGAGAACATGACAAACCAGGGTTTGGCTACAGAGGTGAATCATCCAAATCAAAAGAGAACACTAGTGCTCATCATGAATAAATACCAAAAAGTTATGCTGATGCTCTTGGCAAGTATCCAAGAGGATTGAAGCAGTTACATCCAAGCCAAATATATCTTTACAACAATCCAAGGAATGAGAAAAAGTAGTTTCTAGAAAACAGTGTCACATCAAGCCAAGGCTATCCTAATAGGTATCAAACTATTTTGGTCATTGTTTTTTTTCAAAAAAATTGGTCACCAAGCTAAGTATTGCAAGGTTTATGGAAGTAATAAGAATGCTAACTCAATGGGGTATATGATCAACTTCCTAAATAATTCTATTGATTCAAGGAGACAAGATCAAATCAAGACTTGTAACTCAATTGATCCTTTGCCAAAGTATAGTCTAGAATGCTCCAACTGTAATAATCTAGGTCATGAAGCTCAAAAATGTCCACTTGAGCTAAAATAAAAGTTTTGGAGAAGGGAGGAATCCATTATGGAAAAATGGTCTAGATTTGTGTGCACAAAACAAGAAAAACCAATGGTGTGTGGAAAGTAAATGTTATATACATATGATAGGTGACCAAAAGAAGTTTACCTCACTCAACAAAAAGGATGGAAATGTGACTTTTGGGAGTTGTTTTGCCAATATTATTGGAAAAGGCACAATGAGTCTTATTGATGGCGAACATAAATCACAAAATGCAATATTTTTTATGGACTCAAGCACAATATTATAAGTTTAAATCAAATATGTGATCAAGTAGATGATCTCATCTTAGTGAAAAAGGTTATGAGATTAGAAAATTATCTTCATGGAAGCTTGTGGGAAAAGGAATAAGAACCACTAACAGTGTATACATTCTCAGTGAAAAACAAGAAGAAAGATGCTACATCAGTCAACTAGATGAAAGTTGGTTATGAAAAAAGTGATTGGGACATGTAAACTTTTAAAATTTGTTGAAGATTAGAAAAACTTGAGTTGCAAGAGACATTTCCTTGATCTCAAGACTAGTAAATGATATATATCCACCATGCCAACATGGGAAGCAAACAAGGAAAAGCTTCAAGTAAAAGGAATTCTCAACATCAAAGGCTTTGGATATCATCCATGCAAATATGTGCGGACCAACCAAATCTCCATCTCTATAAGGAGAAAGATATTTTGTTTTTCATAAGATTTAAAATAGAATCTCTAGAATGTTTAAAGAATTTCAAGGCTTTTGTAGAAAATGAAAGCGAATCAAATATCAAGTGCCTAAGAATAGATAGAGGTGGAGAATTTACTTCAAAATATTTCAAATAATTTTGTGAAACACATGGAATCAAAAGGGAACTCTTCATTGCTAGAACTCCACAAAAAAATGGAGTGGTTGAAAGAAGGAACAAATCTAGACAATAGACTGCAAGAACAATGTTGCTTGCAGCTGATTTGTAACCATAAATTTTGGAAAGAAGTTGTAGGAGAATATATAAGAATGAAATCTATATATATATCATGAACAGGGCACAACTTTGAGTAAATAGTGACAATACTCCATATGAATTGTGGAAAAGAAGACTTGCTAAAGATTAATGATGATTCGCTAGGAAAGTTTGATTCTTGAGTTGATGAAGGAATCTTTCTAGGATATTACACTAGAATTAAAACCTACAAATGCTACAACAATCGTCTGTAGAAAGTAGTTGAAAGCATTGATGTTAAAGTATATGATATTCTCCTAGAAAATTTTATGTAACCAAATCACAAAAACAAAAGAAAATATATAATGACTTGAAAATAAGCCTCTTTGTGGGGGGAACCTCCTTTTACATGACATAAATGAAAAATTCTTAGGTGATTCAAATGAAAAGACCTCCATGGTATATATAGGAGTCTAAACGGTTAACATATACTAGAACCTACAAAACAATAATAATGTAAGGGCTGAAAAATAACATGTTGATGGTACGAAAATTCTGCCAACACAAGGGGTCTCCCCAGTATGAAGTCCCAACTAAACCTCACACTATTTGGAGTAGGAGCCCCAACCAGGAAATAAGTTTGGTTACCATTATTCTTAGGAATTTGCCTTGGCTACAAGAATCAACATAATATATTATACAAACAATATTTGAAACAAGAAAGTACACTATGGTGGGTATTAAATCCAAAGTTAGAGTCTCTGAAATCATGATTAACATTCCTTTTGTTCTCATCTTAAGTTTCAACTAATACCCTTTCGCTATTAGGAAGCATTTCTTATAGCAACTTTGTCAAACCTTCCTTCAAACCCTCCATATCCACTTTTAATCCATCCTTCAAACTTTCCATGTCTACTTTTAATCCATCCTTCAAACCTTATATGTGTAATTTTAATCCATCCTTAAAACCTTACATATATTATTTTAAACCATTCTTCAAACTATCCATCTTAGATTCCACTTTATTTTTTGTTACTCATTGTGAGAGCAATTTTTTTTGCACTTGGTCTCATAATTTTGATATATCATGTAGCATTTCTTCCTCTTCTTCATAGGAGAGCTTTCTGATTGCTTACTAGGTGTTTCCATTTTCTTGCTTCGAGTAATTTTGGAATCAAACAATGATATTTATGCTCGACTATGCCCCTTGAATCACTTCAAACTCTTTTTTCAAAGAAAATTTATGTAAAATTTAAAAAAATACACACCTTTTTCTTGCTTTGTAGGAGCTCAATATTGAATATGTTGTAGCTTTGTAATTTCAGATCCCCAAGGTTTGAAATTTCATCCTTTGGTAGTCCTCTATGTCTCCTATCGAACCCTACAAGTCATACTGATGCTGGAGTCTTCAAGGAAGAGTTATGATCAATCTCCCACAATGACCTGATTATAGATTGATTCATTAGAGTGAACTTGTACAAAATGCCACACATCACTATTTTGAGCTTTGGCTCTGAAAATGATACACGAAAAACTACAGTCCATAATTTTACTCACTTCTTATGAAATTCAAATATGATGCTCAGAGATAAAGTTATGACTATTATCCCTAGGTCACTTGTTTGAGACTGAATTCCAGAGCCTGCAAAAACCCTAAATTCCTCAGATCATATCTCCGAAAATATAGTGAACCAAGATTTAAAATTCATACATGACGTTCACCAAGATTTCGGCTTTACGTGGTCCAAATTTCAGCTTCATAAGCCTCGTAGAGAAAAAATTATAGCTTAAATTCCAAGATGGGCTATTTGCAGAAGCGAAACCCTAAAATCCAAAGCTCTGATACCACATGTTATGAAACCATCTCAAAAAACAAAAGAAAAGAAAGATCAATGACTTAAAAATTATCCTCTTCGAGGGGGAAACCTCCTTTACATTAAATAACTGAACAATTCTTGGATGATATAAATGACAAGACCTCCTTGGTATATATAGGAGTCTAAGGGGTCACAATATAATTAGAGCCTACATAACAATAATAATAAAAGTGGGCTTCTATGGGGCACAACAATAAGAATATGGGGGTTACATGCGCACAACAATAACAATAGGGGGCTACACTAACAATAACAATAAGGGGGCTACACTAGTAGTATAGGGACCTAACACTGTGAGGCATACAATTGGATTGTATATAAGGTACTTTCACGGAAGGGAAAAGAGAGAGTGAGCCTCTAGAAGAAAAGTAATAGTACTACCCTAAAGAGACACATAAGAGCATGGGAAAAAAATAGTTAACATGAAAAATAATTCACAAGATAACAACGATCATAAAAGCAAGTAACAACGCACATTCAACAAGATGCATACCAAATCCAATGAAATAGTTCATTTTCATTAGTATGTGTTAACATACACATACACCAAAAAAAATAAAAAAAATATTCTCACAATTATTCATTTCATATGCATGAAAGTGCTCCATATTTGAGAGTTTCATTTATTAAGTGAAATTCCCAAGACACGCAATTACAATGTTGCCACACTAGCCCCAATAGTGAAATATTAAGTCACTACTTTCTCCTCCAAAGAAAGATCTTCTCTCCTATTCCAAGCTAGAGAAGCCAAGGTGACTCTATCTCAGGCTATGAGGGTGTATTTATAAAAATATAGGTGACTCTCCAGCTCCCATGTGACTTTCGACCTCTCTCATGACTCTTGAGCTCCTAGTATGACTTTTCGAATTCCTATGTGACCTTTGAACTTTTAAATGACTTTAGAACTCTCTAGTGACTTTTCACATTCCACATGGGACCCTTGGGCTTCCACACATTTTACATTTTTTTTTTTTTTGAATTTACACAATTACATTCCACAAATGATGTGGCAAAATACAAGGACACATAAGACTTTCATGGTGACACTTGGACAAGCATGACTTGAAATGATGACAGGGACTTCATTATAGAGTGCTAATGCCAAGCTTCTCTCCTTACTGCTATGACTTTTACTTCTTTATGATGGATCTTTATTTGTTCTTCATCATCACCGTATGAATGGTCTAGATGTGTGTTGGAACCTTCCAAGTCAACATGAGATGCAACCATTTTGTCATGGTCCAGGATTTCTTCATGTCTTCATGGTGGTTCCTTTCCATGTGTTAGAGTTAGTATTTGCATATTGCCATCAGTGATAAAAAATCCTCTTTTCATATCATATTAGGGTCTCATTCTGAAATTTTTGTCATTCCACTTGGTCGTCATGCAAATATTTGGTCACTAAAGGCTGAATTAGGGTTTCCTTTACTCCTTTTAGAAATTTACCCCTTGCTGGCTCATTTCAAACTTGCTGAGTATCCATTGTCCATAAAGTTAATGACATCATGCCATCACATTAGTCATGTCATCTTGAAATACAGTCCTTCAAGGTCTCATTAGGTCTTTTAGTGTTTTTCAAGGTTTCATTAGGTCATTAGGGTTTCCAAGGTTCCAATAAAACACCATTCCATTGCATAAGACCAACAAGTAAAGGGTGATCAAATAACATCTCTTCACCAAGTGAAGATGATTTGTAAAGAGAAATGTTATTTCATCATGTAATTTTATGTTCATTATATGTAATAAGTTACTATTCCTTAGCTGTCAACTCAAAGAACTATGTGCCAACTTCATCCAAGCAAATTCAAATGTGAAGAGTGCCAAAACTCCATGCATCATCAACCTACAAAGAAGAAAATCTGAGTGTAAAGGGAAATTAGCAACAATTTCAAAAAAGGAGAAGTGAAACATTAGAAAGTGGGTTTTAAATCTAAAAATCAAATTCACTCAAGTATAAAGGCCTTCTTAGCATCTAACTCAACTCTATTTTCCTCCTATCATTTCTTGAGAAAACCCCAAGATACCATTTTTCACAATTCTGGGTGAAATCAACAAAATAGAGCAAGCACTGCGCATTCTCTTCAGGCGCTGTACACTTTCTAGGGGCTTCTCACTTGCCACGGGCGCTGCGCATTCCCTTAAGGTGTTGCGCGCTTGCCAGAGGCGCTACACACTTGCCACAAGCGCTGCGCGTTTGTCCAGGCTAGCTAGAATCACCTCCTCAACTCCACCAAAGTTGTATTCAACCTCCCACAAGTAAGTAACAGCTGAATATAGCATTTTTCTTCCTCCTAAAATCATTCTTATGGTGTTTTGAAAGTTTGTTGAAGATTTGGTGTCATTTTCACATTTAAACCCTAGTATCTCCCTAACAACCACCCTTGCACTCTCAATTCCTAAATTTCAACTCCCGTACACTTTCATACACCCCCTACACCTTCATTCCCTCTCCCTAAACCCTTTTATGCCAATACTCTCAAAACTTTCTCCCAAAACCCCCTACATTGCAAACAGTTTCCCCATCCCAAAAATCTATCATATTAATACCCCATATCCTCCTCCATTACATACATCCTTTCACCCATCTCCTTCATATTTCCCTTCCCCATCCCTACTACTAAAAAAAAAACACATTCCAATAATCTAATACCTCCCTAGGGTTTGATAATAAAACACCATGGCAGAAGAGGAATACAAACCATACATTAAGGAAGAAGAAACAAAGGGAGAAGAAACAGAGGTCAAGAAACCACACAAAGGAGGCAAAATACTCAGATTTGAGCCGACATATCTCAGGGAACTCTTGGCATCTCCTATGGTTGTGGCATCCTTCAAATATCTAGGTTGTTATGATTTCTGTGAGCAAATTCAGGTAGTCCAACACCAACCTATGTTGTCTAGACTCTTCATATCCAAACTCCAAAACAACCAAGTCACTTTAGATGGTATCACTTTTACTTTATCTACTGCCATTATATCAGCTGCCACCATAATCCCAAATGTTGGAGAGAAATGGTTTAAACAAGGTGAGTTGGAGAGACATTATTACGAGCCTTTCATAAAACCAAGCTACCGAAATCAAATAAAGGGTTATTTTCCTTTTTCTCACCTACTAGATAGATATGCTCCAATGATGAAAATTATCATGAAATATTTTTCATGTGAAGGTAGATTTTTTAGGCTTTATTCCTATCACATCCGGCTTTTAATGCATTTCACTAGGGTAAAAATGATCCATATACCCTACTATCTTTTTCGGAGCATTTATAAGATGGCCTATATTGTCCAGAAAAATGAGTATGAACATCAAATGAAGAGTCTCTTTCATCATTCCCTCATTAAAATCATAGTCCTTTATCATCTCAAAGAGCTCAACATTGCATGGAGTACCTTCATAACCAATCCCATATTCACTGTTTCATCTATTCCGAATGTTCAAAGTATCCCTTCATCATCTCATCCTTCCACCTCCATTCCTCCATCTCATCCCATAGATCATTCATCATCATCTGATCAGTCACCCTCACCATCACTTCCATTATCACCATTTCATGAGCATATTCATTCACCTAACAGAGATGAAATCAGAGAGTAGGAGCAGATTGAACAGGTTGAGGTCATCAAGCCTAAAGGGGCTGATTTGGGCACTTTGACACACACTTATCAGAGAGGCCATAGGCAGGTGTTTGCCCCACAGATTGTGGGAGGGGTCTTTCCTTCTTTATCAACAAAGTAGGTATAGAAGGGCAAGGAAAAGATGACAGAGACAAAGATTTAGCATGAGGAGGAGGACCTCCATGAGACAGAGTAGGATTTTGACTTGGTTGACCTAGGTGAGCATGATGATAGTGAGAGCACAAGCATTGTCATCAAAGAAAAAGATGCACTCATCAAGGAGCTCGAGATCAACCTAGAGAGGTCAAAATACATCATCTCATATTATGAGCACGAGAATGAGTAGCTTCAAGCCAAACATGATGTCATGAAGATTCAAATCATCAAGGCAAAGAGGGAAGAAATGAAAGCCAAGGCATTGCTTGATGAGGCCTATGACAGGTATGGTGAACCTAAAGAAGAGTAAGAACCTAGAATAAGACCTAGAACTAGAGGGCTGAAAAGAACTCTAGAACTAGAGAAACAAAAGGAGGTTGAGCTTGCTAATGAGCTCACATGGAATGATAAATTTTCCATCTTGATCAATGAGAACTGGGAGCATTGGCTTGATAAGGTCAATCATCATTTAGAGAAGCACTTAGACAAAGCTAATCAGCAAAATGAAATTTAGAGGAAGATGGCAAAACACTATGCCAACCGAGAAAGGAATGAAAGGGCAATTCTCAAGGCTGCAAAGTCAAAAATTGAAGCCCTAACTCACCAAAAAGAGAAGGAAAGGCTTAACATACTTGCAGAGGCTTCACTCAAAGCCTAGCTACACCAAACATTAGCTCCTTGACCAATTTTGAAGCCTCTTGGCACATTTTATCAAATATATATTTTCTGTGTTTCTTAGGCAATTTAAATATCAAATGTATGGTCAAATGCGCAATACCCTAAGCACTGCACACTTTTTTGGGATACTTTTTGGAGAAATGGAGACCACCACTGGATTCATAATGACACATACATCTAAGAAAACCATGTTTCCAGCCTTGGTTTTCAAAACTGGTAGGTGAAAAGAGCTAAAAACTAGCAAAAAATCATGTTTTTGCCCTCTTTTTAGCCTAGCGCTGCGCACTTGACCATTCTTGGGAGAATGAAGTTTTGGAGGGTTGAATCAGGTCCATTTTGAAAACTAAAGGCAAATTTGGAAACTATATTGGATAAGATTTCCAATGAGCTATCCTGGGCTCAATTTGGACACTGGGAAGGCAGTCAAAAGTTGGTCTGAAGATGGCACTGCACACTTGATAGAAAGATGGCACACTTGATAGTTTGCCTGATTTTTCACTGTTCTTCTCCAGATTTGATTTTCACCTATGGGAATCAACTTTTTACTGATGTAATTGATATGGTAAATGTAATTATGGTATTTTACTATTACCTAGGGGTAAATACATTAGGTAAATAGACTTCATCAAGTCAAATGAATCAATTTCAATGTAATTAGGGATGAGTCACTTTGACCACCCTACACTCTAGCTATCAGATCAGATTTTGGTGGAATTGCTCCTCCTCTTATGGATTCGACCCCTGATGTTGGGAGGAGGTTTTTTTTATGTCTATATCTTCCCTTCTTCACTCTTTTCAAATGGGGGACTCACTTGGATGTTGTACTAGTGATCAAAGACACTATTGTATCAGATTTTGACCAGTTTTAATAGATGAGTTGCAACTATTTCTTTGGGATACATGTGGTTGGATGTTTAGCATTGTTTCTTCTTTGTGATCATATGTATGAATGTTTTGTATGCTCATAACCATTTTATGTCTATTATATGGTAATTTTCAAGTTGACAGGAAGAATACATGTTTGTTCATGCTCTGTTTTGGGAAATTTATCATAATTTGTCCATTTTCTTCAGTTTAGAAAGAATACATCTCCTATGCTCTTCCTAACTCCTCATTAGTCTTAAACGATATCATCAAACCATGTTTTAAGTGCTAAGCCTCCTACCTGCCTTTCCCCTTTAAATGTTTGCAATCATATCTCATTTTCCCTGACCTAGCTTCTTTGATCTAATACCCTCATCTAGCAATAAACCCCACCAAATCAAATCAAAACAACCTCTGCACTTTATACCTAGCCTAAAACCCTAATCCATCTAGCCTTCCCGGCTGTGATTCTTTGGAGAGAGCGCTCTTCAGCTTGGTAGGGCTAACTACCAAGTCAAAAGGTTGGTCTGTGGTTACCTCAATTGGACTCTTCCTCAGCGTTGGAGATCCAGAGGAGTGATAACACCATGTTGAGATGGTACACCTGCAAATTAAATTCACCCATGAAAATTAAACGGTAGCCTAGAAATCATCTAATCTACCTTTTCTTTGCTTAAGGAAGAGGCTAATTGTGAAGGACCTGTGAAAGGGTTGAAAGGGAGAGCTAGATAGAAATTGCATAGTTCATCTCAACAGTGACTAGGGGATGACCATGTTATTCACTAGAACTACACAATGTGTAATAAGGAGAGGCTCTTCAAGGTCCTATGCAGTGGAGAAGTCTAGGAGACAAGAGTGGAGTGATTGTGGATTGCGATTGCGCAAGGCACAATACTCAGGGAAGAGGAGGGATGGATTGCATAATTAAGCTTCACAAGGACTAAGGGATGATCCTAATATCCATTGGATTTGTGCAATGTGTAGTATAAGGTCAAGAAAGGCAAGGGATTATGTAGTGATGGGTTTCAGCCAGCATGAGTGAAAGACTAGCCACTGTAATTACGCAATTCACAGTGATTGAGGGGCATACTTAGTGAATTGCGCAGTTGAGGGTTGAAGTGACCCAGAGGTGACCTACTTCCCACTAGAGTTTCACAATGCATAGTAGGAGGATCCTTTTATGAAAATATTGCATAGTTATGCAAGATAACGACGCAGGGAGGCAAGGTTGTTCACTTTAACTCCGGAATGCGCACTAGTTGAAGGGGAATCGTAGGTGATTGTGCAGTTGGGGATGACAGTGACACAAGAATGGCCCATTGTCCACTGCAACTACACAATGCACAATCCAGGGCAAGAGGAACCATGAACTCGTAGTTGGCAAGGACAAGCATCCATATTGATGGTCTAGACTCCAAGGTTGCTCAATGTGCAGGTTGAAGAGGTTGTCCTTAAGATGAGAAAAGTGCACAGATCCAAAAGGTAAGGATTTCATCACTGAAACTTACAAGTGTGTAGAGTAATCATCACTTTACTTGAAGATTAAGTATGCTAGTGAGTTGCACAAGATGTAAGGACAATGGTGAAATCCAAAATTGGCTAAGCATTGGATCAATGGAACAAGAGAGAAACTATGATGTAAGCAAGTTCCAAAACCAAATAACACACACGTATACCATCAAACACAAGCTAATATAATGCACGTACTCAAAGTCCAAATGAATACTTGTGAGCCCCAATATTGCAACAAGAATGCTACAACTCCTAGGCTACCAACTTAAATTATCAACCCGAGGTTCATACAAACTTTAAAGGTGTCAACACTATATGTGCAACATGTAATGTGCCCTTCTTTCATTGATCTCATACAATGAAGTGAATATCATGGAATTGGGCATAAACTAATTGCAGAAATGGAAATTCTTATCTATTTGCAAGAATGGAAATGTTACTCTACTTTTCATAAATTTAAAGGTTAACCTACTTGCATGAATTTAAATTCTATTCTATTTGCAAAAATGTAACTGTTGCATCAAGAGGAAACCTAGTCTATGCAATAGAAATAACAATGTTGGAAATGGAAACCCTAGCTTAAGATGTATGAAACAAAACCTAATCATGAAATCATTCTTCAATTACTACATTTAAGATAGGTTTTTTCAACAGATTTCATAAGGTACTTCATGAAGTAATAATGAAAATCATCATTATTCTCTTCAAGTCATGATTTGTCCACTAACCATAATTGTAGAGGTGAATTGCAATGGAGTAGAGGCAAGGATTAAGAGGTATTTTGGTCTTCCTCAATCATGGATTTAGAGTATAGGGGTTATTATTCAAGCCTAAGAGGTAAAAACCAAACTTTTGGAGCAGATATGGTCAAGATTACACGTGCTACAGGAGTGACATGATTGCTATAGGTGTGAGATAACTCGCTGAATGCCAAATTAAATCAAATGAAAATGAGATGGGATTTTTTTATATTAATTATGATGTCCTAGGACTCCATTCCAAGTAGAATAACTCCAAAATACCCCTGCTAACACGTGCTAAGAAGATTACTACTCTAAAAACCAGAAATTCAAGAACTACTGAGATAGTTAACCTACCAAATGCCTAAGCTAATAAAGTGAAAATGATATAGGGTAAATTTTGTTATTAAAATATGTTTTTATTACCCAATACAAGTGGAATAAACTCAAATTAAGCTCATTAACATGTTCTAAAAAATAGCATAATAACTACTACTATTTTGTTACAAGGGACTTCCAAAAATTCTAGATTTGTGAACTAGTAAACCAATCCAAGTAGCTCAATGACGAATATGACTTTTCAAATTTGTTCTAAGGATGCATCATGCTTGTTACTTTTTAAATAACCTGCAAAATAACTCACTTTAATCATTTAACGAATATGACCTACAACAAAAGAAGCATGAATAGTAAATGCAGAAATAAGAGATGCAAGTGAAAAATACATTCAAAGGAAATAAAGAAATTGTACAAGAGAGCTCTAAGGCTTTTGGGATGGCCAAGCCCAAGGACAGTCAAATCCCTATGAAGGAAACCAAGCTTCAGAAGCTAAAAATGGCACCAAACTTCATTATTTGAATCAATCCAAGTACATCCCTGCTTAAAATGAAAGTGGAGATGCTAAATAAAAAGTTTTCTCCACAAGAAGACTAAGAAATACTTGCCCCTAGAGGAAAATTCGAATTGGTACTTATACAAAATGATGAGGAAGCTTTCTCCTTGAAAGGAGGTAGTTTTCCCCTCCAAAATCCCTCAAAAAGTTGATCTATTTCCCAACACTAGGAATTTGCATTAAATGACAGGGAACACATTCCTAAATTTTCTCAATTAGTGGAGATTTATAATTTATCAATAATTTCATGATATTTTATTCATTTATTATCCAATATTGATCCTCCTGTAGCAGGGGGAAAGTCCCTAGATTATCTCCTCCACCAAATCTTCATAATCTTCCCAATATTCTCACAATATTTTACAAAAATAAATAATATTAGAAAAATAATATGCAATTATCTCCAAACCTTCCCAATGAACATATTAAAGTTAAAAATATGTCATCTAATGAAAACATATAGGTTTAATATGATGAAGGATGGTAAGATGGGCCTTAATTTATGTCTAATTTTGAGGCCCATCATACCCCCTACTGAAAGTGTTTCTCATCCTTTGAGTAAATTAGTGACCGAATTGTGCCTCATTCATGGCCCTGAAGGCCTTCTTAACATCCCAAGCTACCTTAGAAGTAATTTTGGCACATATTCTCTTGCTCCATCCTCTTCCTCTTCTTCTCCAACTTCGTCTTCTGTAGATCCATCATTTTCTCCATGTTCTAATTAGGCTTGTGCTTGTGTCTTAAGAAAATTCTCCCTGCCTATGTCCACAGTGTTTGTTCATGATACAAGTTTTAGAACATTCTCCAGAACACATGATAATTAACATCCTTGATGAGTATGTGGACTTTCTTCAATTGAAACCAACCCCTCATGATTGTCACTATGATTTCAAAAAGTTTGACAAACCAATATTCTCAATATGCTACAAGGGTAAAAGCACAATTTTATTCATATTGGTTAGAGGAAGGAAAACTTTAGACTCAACTAAAAAACAATTCCATTTCCTTTCTTACCTTGCTTAACTCAAAAGAAACATTCACATTCAATTTTTTTATTCTCAAACTACTATCAGAATTTTAGTTGAAGGAATGAGAGGTTTTGTAGGTTTATTCTCCATATATGACAAATAAAAATGTGTACTTACCCTTTTCTTATATGTCCCTCTTCAAATGTAGGGTAAAGTTGCTCAAAATCAAGAATTTTTCTGCTCTCTGGACTTTCCTGTAGCACATTGTCTTTTCCTGTAGCAAATATGTCCCTTCCTGTAGCAGCTCTGTACTCTCTTGTAGCAAGGTAGTTTATGCCTTGAGCTTCTTAATTGTGGCTTCTCTAGTGGTTGGAATTCTCATGGGTGTCAAAATTTTCTTCCCCTTTGGTTGAAACCTCTCCCCCATGGCTCCTACTAATGTCTCCTTAAATTATTTGAAGGGAATTTCCAATATTTTTCTTTGAATAATCTAGGGTGCAGAGGTAGAGATAGGGTGGTTTATTTTTTGTTAGAGAAGGAGAAGAATGATAGCCCCTATCTCAGCGAAATACTTCCTCTGCCCTTGCCTTACCTCTCTTATATAAGAAAACAAGTTTTTCAAAGGAATTTACCTCTTTAGGTTCTTGCTACAGGATGTCTAAAGCAAGCAAAATTCACTATGCAATTGTATGGAAAGTGAGGAGGGAGGATGATACTTACCCTTATTAGGAAAAATTCTTTATGTTAACGGGGCTTTTAGGAATATTCTTGGTGGTTGCACTCCTTTTCTCCCCTTATTTCAATCCTATAGTACCTCCTTTGCGTTCCTGTAACAATTCAGGTTTTCCTGTAGTAGTGGTGTCTAGTCCTGCAACACCTGTAAACTAAGACTGTAGTTTTCCTGTAGCACCCTAGGCAACCCCTGGTAGCATATATCTTGACTTTTGATACTTTAATGAGCATATGTAATTTTTTTGGGAATGAGCATCGATACAACTGAATTTGAACCTTGTTATTTTATTTCTTTTTGTGGTAGTGGGATCAACGTGCTTGGTGATATGGTCCTCATTCCTCGTAATTATCACTTTCCCCACTTTTGCTTTTCCACGTTGCATGGATGTTTGAGTAAACTGCAATATTACTTAGTCAAGGGTGGCCAATTTTACTTGCCATCTTCAAGCTATAAAACCTTCTCTCGTGTGCATTGAAAACAAATTTTTTAACCTAAATATGCTCAACAGGAGAGGTGAAGAACATTGCATACATGTGCCTACCTGATGGTCTCTGTTTGCCTTGATGTCTACATGCTGCTTCAGAAATGGTGGTTGATCTGCTGACTGTTTAGAGGTGCCATTTTCCATGCTAGCTGCTTCACGCTCTGGCCTTGATTTGAAACAAAATATTTTTGTATTTTTTTATAGGTGTCTCACTGAGCAAAATCTGTTGATGTAGGTTATTCAAATGGTGGATTGATCTGTTGTTGTTAGAGATGAACAATGACCCTATAGTAGCTACTCAAGAGTTGTGTGGCTTCCCAAGATAACAAATATGGTTTTTAAATGCTTAAGGATGGCTAAGTCTTCACATTGGTGTTGTCAAGTGTCTCCAACTGTGGTTCTGTAGGGTTTGTGCAGGTTGATACAAGACTGGATTCTTTCCTATAGCAGTCACACAAACCCCTCCAAGATCACAATAATATTTATGCAATGCATTCAAAATTTTTGATAATTCATGGCGAGCTCATGGGTTTGGACTAGAAGTTTTAGTGGTGGTGAAAATTGTGGAAGAGGGGGTGAAAATGGGTTTTTTCACGAACAAAGATGGATTTTTGGATGGAAAAGTGACTAAATGGTGTGGAGGATGGATGATGGAGGTGTGGTAGAATTCATTTTTCTTTCCCCCACAGAAAACATAAGATCTAACCCCTCTCTTTATGTCGATCACAATCCTGTAGCAATTCTGGTCATTCTTGTAGCAATTCTGGAACACTCATGTAGTAGAATTGTTTTATCCATGTCTCTCAAACGGTAGATTGGATTGACCTGAAATTTTTTGAGCAAGTTCCCATCATCATTATGAATTTCCCCATAAAAAATATTGGCAAACATATGTACGAATCTCAATAAAAATGAAAAATGGTTGTAGGTGATGGAGGCCAATTTCTCGAAAAGTGTGCACTGGAATTTGCTAAAATACCTTTAGCATGTTACCATCATTCCTATACAACTCCCTATGAAACAAATCAACAAAATTATGCATGGTTTTTGAGATATGGTATTTTCTTCCTTGTGTATTTTTCCATTCTTGTAGCAAAATAGAACCTTCCTGTGGTATTTTAGGACAGAGGAAAATGAATGGGAAAGGCTTGGGAATTGTGGGTGGATGTTGGAAATATATGAGAGTGATGGATAAACATGGCCTTGGTCCTATTGGAGCATCTAGGTAGAGGAAGAGAAATCCAAAGTTTAACTTTCTTTGACTAAGTTTTTGATTAACTTTTCTTTTGGTAGCTAACTTTTTTTTGTTGCTTACAAAGGTTGGAGAACACCTGCATTCATTATAGATAAATACATGGAGCAAAGAAATTTGTTCCTTTTAATTTTTTCTTTTTTCTTTTTTCTTTTTTCTTAGGCCTACTAGTTGCCTTAATGAGGTTTTTAGCTAGTAGGTTTGGCTAGGCACCTCAAAGGAGGTTTTCAATTAGTGAGCCAATCTCAGGCACATCAAAAGAGGTTTTCACCTGAGTTCTTATTCTTTTCCTCTTATTTTCCTCTTTTTCATTTTTTATTTTTATTTTTTTTCTATCCTCCTCTACTTGAAAAAAAATAATATTTTTCAAGTATAGGAATACTTCCAATGGATCCATGTGCACATAAAGATGATAGATAAAATCATGTGTAGGCTCAAAATATATGCTTTGACATGTACCTGAATATGAGAGACCAATTGCTTTGACTTTGATGATATCAAGCACTGTTGAAGAAGAGAGTGATGCTCCATCTTGTTGATTTTATGGAGCCAAACCTCAATATAGCTTTGATGCCCTTGGTTCACTTGCTAATTTAGATAATCCTATATGGCTTCTTCTTCCATGAAATTCAGATATTCTTCTTTTTGTTGAATACTCTCTTGAACACAAGGAGGATTTAATGGTAAACATTATATAAATTTCTCAATCTTTGATTCTGATATCTACTCTCCATCAAGTGCATCCCATGATTCTTTGGTCTCCTCATTTGAATATTCCTTTTTTGAATGTTGTCCTTTAATGGCATCAAGAGAATCTCTTTTTTGCAATACACTTCTTGATCTAAGGTGAATACTATTCAGATCAAGAGGAGTTGTTTGGAAGTATTGTACCTCAACATTGTAAGTGGGTTGAGTTACTAGATTGTTTGGATCCAGAAATGGTTGTACAGGTAGTTGAGTGGGAGTGGATATTTGAGATGGGGGTGGTTGAGGTTGTGGTTGTGGTGGAGGTTGATGATAGGGATAGCATGGAGTTGGGCATGGAGGATATTGAGGAAAATATTGAGAATATTATGGATTTCTCCTATAAGGTCCTTGCTAACCTTGTTGCCAAGATTGGTTTTGGGGTTGAGATGACCAAGGTTGATAAGGAAAGGTGTGTTCCAATTACTTTGAGATGGATGTGCATAACCTTGAAATTGTGAACTAGGTTCTTACACCATACCAGGTTGAGTAGGATTCCATGGTCCTCCTTGATCTACGTAACTAAGTTGCTTTGGCGTTTGACTTGCTCCACTGTCCTCCTGGTAAACTTCCGTGAACCTTGGAAATGACTTGAAATATTTAGTAGCATGTGATTATGCATGGATAACACAAATATCAACATCCTCTTTTTGTTCATTTTGCATTCTTAACATTTCTACTTGTTCACTTAGATTACTAAGAATTTATGTTTTAATTTTATCGAGCAAATTTCCAAGCTCAACTTGACTTACCAATATCGATGTTGATTGACTTACTATTGCCTTTCCTTTTGATATTCTCTTTCATATTTCACAAATTTATTCAAATGATAATTGATATACATCACCTCTACTCATCAGATCAAGTATATCAATCCACTCATCTCTAATTGTTCTAAGTAAGAGTGTTTTCAGTGTGTCAAATCTTAAATGATGTAATTTTTCCCTTTTAACATTATACATAAATCCCTCTATTGTATCCTCAAGGCTCTCATCTTATTTTTGAGTCATTCTAAAGATTTATTCTTTAATATCATGGTCTTTATATTTTTCTGGAAATATATTTTGCATATTATTCCATGATCTTATTGAATTAGTCCCTAAACTCATGAACCATTTAAGAGCTCTATCCTTCAATGTTGCCAGAAACAATCTCAATTTTTGATTGTTTAGTAAGTAACCATAAGATATACAAACGATTTCAAATTCAAAGAGAAAGGTTTTTGGATCCTCTGACCTCATACCATGGAAGTTGGGAAGGAAATATGGAGGGGCGTTCTTCATATGAATACTAATATCAATATCTTGAATGGGAAATCCAAGAGGATCTTCTTCATTTTTTTCCCCTTGGAAAAATCGTAAGTTTCATTAAAAATAAGAAAATTACATGCTATAGATGCAAAGTGCATATGCATAAGATGTGGCTGTGCAAGTTCAAAATTTTGAGATCCCAAAATAAGTTCTCCACGCAGGGAGTTAGTCTTTTAAATAGTACTGCATAATTGAATCAAAATTAAACATACTCTACGCCGAGAGTATTCCTAAAAACATGTACGATTATGTATATACATAGTTCAAAATAGACAAAATAAGAGAGACTTGATTTTCATAAGTTCAGGCTCCTATTGAGCCTGTTCTGCAAGGTCCATATATGGCCGGTGGTAGTACTTGAAATGTTCTTCTCCCCATTGCTTCTGTATCAACCAGATGTTGCGTGGCCTGATCGCTGCTGTTTTGGAAAGTTGGTCAGTGATGGTGTTTCGTTCCCTGTAGATGTGATGACAAATAAAACTGTCAAAATGTGTGATGCATCTATGAATTTCAGCCAATATATATCCCAATGTGAATGTGTGACAGGTTGTGGTTTTGTTTATCCAGTCACAAACAATTTTGGAATCACTGAAGATTTGCAGATTATGACAATATTTTCCTATAGCAAATTTGATGAGGTAGTATGCCGTGGATAGTTCAACAAAGTTATTGGTACCATTCCCAAGTTCCATTTGAATATGATAATAATGGTTTTTTGAAATGTGTAATATAGCCCCGCCACCACATCTTGTATCTTGTGTGGAGCCATCAAAATATGCCCAGGGCTTTGAGTGATCTATGGATTCAGGAATGATAATCCTGGGAGGTGTGGAGGCCAAATCCTCAGGGAGAGAGTTGTAGTCAGCTATAATTCTAGCTGATATGGAAGTCCAATGAGGGGCGGTGTCACGGAAGATGTAGTGATTTCTCGCTATCCATATTTCCCAACAGATGAGAAGGGGGAGGTTTCTGGTCTTGGACGATGTAGTAGATGTCCACCAATTTGCCGAGGCTTCCTTGGTAGTCTATCCCCCCCGGATAATAGGCAGGTGAAGGTGGGTAAGCGTGGAGGTCCATAGGCCGATAGTGACTGAACAAGACAAAAATAAATGATCCAGGTATTCGGAATTGTTCTTGCAGAAGCAACACCAATATGGGCCATACTGCCCCCTTTTAATCAAGTTTTTACCAGTCAGCACCTTGTTTTTTAGAATAGACCACAAGAGTAGTCTAGTACGGGGAGGTGTTTTCAGTTTCCACATGTCTTTCCACCATGATTCAATGAGCTGAGGCTTGTGGTTATTTGCCAATAGTAGGTACCCCTCTTTTAGGGAGTACCGACCACTCTTAGCAATGGCCCATATGATCTCATCCTCCCCTTCTCTGAGCCTGATGTGGGATTCCTGTAGGGCAGAAGTGTAGGTGTGCCATGCTTGATGCCATTGATAGGGGAGGAGCACGCTGCGGGCTATCTTCCATGCTTGATGGAGGAAGGATGATTGCTCCGGGTCCGCTGCATGATTTATATGCGTGATTCCTTTCTCAGTGAGGATCTGTTGTTAGTCCAGGGGGAGCTGATGTGCATTTCCGCATCCTATCCATGGGTCTCAAGCAATTTGGACAGAAGCCCCATCAGATATTCTCCAAATTAGACCATCCCGTATAAGGGGTAGTGCATTCAAAACCGCTTTCCAGATATTAGTGATCCCTAATTTGTTTCAGCTAGGTTGTCTCAGCCACCCCAAAGGCCTGAGTGGGGCGATATATTTTGTAGCAGCAATTTTGGTCCGGAGATTGGTGGACGTAAGTAGATTCCACCCTAGCTTGGCTGCCAGTGCAGTGGAAAAGTCCTCCAATTTTTTTATGCCCCATCCTCCCCATTTCTTGGGTATAGATAGGAGGTCCCATCTAGCCCTGCTACAGAGGTTCTGTATTCGATTGAGGATGCCTCTACGTATCCATGCAAGAGACATCCAGTAGACCGGGGTGGCCTCAAGAACTGCTTTGATGAGCACCAACCGCCCGGCTCTGGAGAGATATTTGTGGTACCAGATATGGAGTCTTGTCTCCAGCTTGGTAATTAACCATATCCAGTCTGCAATCCTGTATCCATGTGGTTTCAGTCTGTATCCCAAATATCTAAGGCCCCCGTCTATCTGATTCAGAGTGAAAGGAAACCTTTGTAACACAAAGTTTATTTTATGGGGGGAGCATTCAGAGACTGTTATAGTGGATTTAGAGTTGTTGATAGCCATGCTTGTAGCCATTTTGAAGAGGTTGATAGTGTTCTGGATGGTAGTGTGGTCACCTATACCCTCGTTTAGAAACATAAGAACATCATCCACAAAGAGAAGGTGAGTTATAGTACAATATTCCGTTAATCTGATACCAGAGAGTCTACCTCTGTGATGCATGTCCTTGATCAATCTGATAAGGCCTTCCATGACAAGGAGAAAGAGTAGAGGCGACAGGGAGCATCCTTGTCTAAGGCCCCTTTCAGAACCAAAGAAGGGTGAGACTGCCCCATTGACCAGTACACTGAAGGATACATTGGTGATGTAAAACATGATCCATTTGATAAATCCAACATAAAAGCCTAAATGGGTAAGGAGCATTATGAGGTATAACCAACTTACGTGGCCTTGAGGATCATGCCTTTGATCTTTTTTGATTGTATTGAGTGCATCACCTCCTGAGTTGATCCAATAGCTTCGTGAATCTATCTATCTTTTAGGAAAGCAAATTGTTCAGGGGAGATGTGGGCAGATAGGATGGGGCAGATTCGATTGGCTATGATTTTGGAAATGATTTTATAAAGACAGTTACAAAGGGAGATGGGACGGAAGTCATTATAGGATGAGGGGTTGTGAGACTTGGGAATGACTGCTATGAAGGTGGTGTTTATGGCCCCGTGCATGCGCCCAGATTTCCGGCATTCCTCTATGATCTTGAGTAGGTCATTCCCTAGAACCTCAAAGAAGGCCAGGTCGAATTCGACTGACCATCCATCTGGACCCGAGATTTTATCCCTTTTGAACGATTTTAGAGTGGCCTCAAGATCCCCCATGGTAACTTCCCTATTAAGATGCTTAGCTTCCTCCATATCAATGAAACGAGGGAACAGTTATGCTACTATGATGATCTTAGCAAGGGTAGCATTAGGAAGGTTCTGGTAGACCTGCTTAAAGTGTGAGGTGGCCAATGAGGCCAGATGGGGGAAAGTGTCAACCACTACTCCTTGATCATTTGTTGGTTTCCATATGGTATTATAGGCCCTTCTTCCATTTGCAGATTTATGTTAAAACTTTGTATTATCATCCCCTTCTCTCAGCCAAATAGCTCAACTTCTTAGTCACCATGTTTCCTCTTTATCTTTGATAATTTTCACTCTTAGAGATGTTAGTTCCACAAGCTTGTCCCTGAGCTTGGGCGAAGGGAAGGTGCCTCTACTATTTTCCTCAAGGTTGGCTATCTCCTTTTCAATTTCATTCACCCGATGTTCATCATCACATCTCTTATTGTGGGCCCAAATCTTGGAAATCTTCTTTAGTTCCTTCAGATTGGCCACGAATCCCTCAGTGATGTGTCCGTTTCTGTCCGGTGGGTGGGTCTTCCAAAAGTATGTCAAGACTATTGTAAGAGATGTCATTCAACCACGAGGAGTTGAATTTGAAGGGAGCTCTAGGTTTGTTGATGATGCCACAGATTTCAAGATGAATAGGCAAATGGTCTGAGAGTCTAGATCCCACCCATTGGCAATAAGTGTACCCTTGCTCCAAAAGATGTTCCTTGCTGAGGAATCGGTCTAGTATCCTTGTAAGGCTGGCCTCCCGAATTCTTTTGTTGCTCCAAGTTGGGGTTAGTTTTTCCATAGGGATATTGATGAGTTGATGAGAGTTAAGGAGCTGCTCAAAATATCCTGCTAGGGAGTCGGCCTATGCCTGAAGACCCCAAGATTCCGAGAAACCTAGAGAAAAATTTAGATCTCCTCCAATGATAAGATTGTCTTCCTGAAAAATGTTGGTTCCTAGCTTCCTTTCCTAGAAGATCTCTCTATGGTGGCAGGTTCCATAAATGTTCAACATTCTACTCTCTGCTCCCAGCTTTGACGCGTATATGTCAGCCCCTAAGAACCATATGCCTCCCCAGGCTCCCAACAGTTTGATAGAGTGAGAGTTGTAACCTAGGGCTATGCCTCCTGATCGTCCATTAACATCCAAGGCATGGTATTGCCAACCTGGGAGCATGGATTCCAGAAGAGGTGTTATAATAGTAGCTGCACCCAAGGTTTCCTGAAGAAGAACTAAATCACCTGGCTCCTTTCGAAGGAGTCTCCTCAGCGCTAGTTGTTTGTCGGGACTGGCTATCCCTCTGCAATTGAAGGAAATGACCTTCATGGGGGGAACATCGGAGGGGGGCTCTGTTCTCTAAGGACCCTATCTAGAGAAAGCTGTTTCCTAGAAACCACCTCCAAACCTGCCTTCTGTTTTACTTTAGATAGAGAGGATGGTCTACCTCGGGCGGGCTTCAGGGCAGAGGAGAAAGGAGAAATGCAAAGGTCGATGGCATCCGACATAGATGCTCAGGTGTGAGAGCAGAGATGGTAGCGATGAGGTTTAGGGGCAGTCCCAGGGATGGGTATCTCATGCGTTGAGGGATTGGATGGAGGCTCAACAAGGGGAGGGAGATCCAACTGTGAATTGAGGGGGTTGATCCGGAGGTTTGAGCGATGGGTAGAGTCAAGGTTTGGCCTAGGACACAGAGGACCAGATGAAAGTGCAGATGAAAATTTAATGGATGTAGGGAGTAAGGAAGGACAAGACATACCCGAAGAAATCACTCCTCCAGCGGCCGCCTTTGACCTGGTTAGTGGAGGTGAAGGTGGCCGAAGGGGTGCAGTCTCGTGCTTCTTCAATGACTTTGAGTTAGGCCTGGGTCCATCCGGCTCAGAGTTGATCATTTCGGCTTCATCTGATTGTTCCTTCCGCGGCTGTGCTCCCTCAACAGATGTGGGTTTCCCTTTGGACCCTGATTTTATTTTTGTGAGGAGAAGGCAGTCCTCGTAGAGATGTCAAACTTTATGACATCATCTGAAGCGGAAGGGAACCCCTTCATAGTCCAAAATCTGTGTCCGATCATAATTTCTCCAGCGAAGGGTAACTTTTTCTTGCAAGCCTCCTCTGATATCTAGGTGCACCAAGAGTCTCGCATAGGCCATGACTCCTATGGAAAGGTAGGATATGTCATATTCTAAAGATTTGCTCGGTCCAGAAGTGCAAGGGCAGACTAGGTAGCCTAACCCAGATTGGCCTTGCCCTGAGCTGTTCTCTGTCAGGGTCAAAAAGCGGGCTCCATCTCCTTAGCATGACTGGGGCTTGTTTGATGTGCCAGTAGGATGATAGAACCCAGTTTGTGTGGTCAGCTCGCACAAATCTGAGAGCAAACCAGCCGCGAACAAAAGTTTAGACAATAGGTAGGTTTGCCAAATGATGGCCCCATATTTCAGCTACCCATTGTTTCAGTCTAGCTGCGGAGTAGGTCCTTCCTCTGACTCTGCCTACCAGGACGTCACTGCCATATCCATGGTGTCCTGCCACTAGAAATCCTCTTCCTAGTCAATGAAAATGTCCTATGTCTTAGGCTTAACACACCTTTGCTTCTTTCCTCAGGACGACTCCGCAACCTCCGCTTGTTCAAGGTGATCTTCAGGGCAAGGGTTTGGTGGGTTAGGGTTAGGGTTTGGAGGCAGCTGTTCAGATCTAGGCGGGTAGGCATTCGGGAGAGGGGGAATGGTAGTATAACTTCTAGATGGCTGGGCTGGCTCCAGGGGAGGGAAGGAATGCGAAGGGGGGGCTTCACTGAGCAGGGAACAGGGAGGGTAGTGAATAGCCGCAGGGGGGTGGAGGGAGGATAGGCCAGAGGATTTAGCCACTTGTACAGATGCAGAGGGGCCGGGGTCAGTGAGATGGGAGGACAACATCAGGGAAGGCGCGAAGAGAGATGACCAAGTCACAGGTAGCTTTGAAAGGTCAATCACAGAGTTGGGCTGTCCTGAAAGCGACAGAAGTGGGGCAATTACCTCCAAGAGCTCACTGCTGAACGGAAAGTGCACATTGATGTTAGACAGTTTGCCGAAGATGGAGATGCCCTTGAGGGGGGTCCTCCGAACAGTCTATTAGGTCAACCTCCATGTTGCTCCGGGGTTTACGCCAGCTTCCGTCATGAATCGGAGTAACTGACACAGGCTAAACCGAATCCTACAAACACAAAACTGCAAAACCACATTCACAAGCTCAAGTCGCCGGGGGTAAGTTGGAGGTGGAGAGTAACAGGGTTCCCAGGCAGGTTATGGCCAAGACTGTGATGGAATACGGTCCGTGTCTGTGCCTATGCCCCAGGTGTACATCCAGATGGTCTACCTCATGTCAGGTAGTGGGTGCACCAACCTTTCTTGCATCCTCTACTTCTCTGTGTACTTGTATGAAGACATACAATAATCTAGAGGATCTTCTTCATTATCATCAACTCCATCCATTTCTTCTATCTTGTCTACCACATCTTCTTATTCTACCTGCAAAAGTGGATGATGATGTGGTTCTTACTGCACCACATGATCAAATGGGGGGATTTGGTGTTGGAGAAGTAATTTTTTTATGTTTGTATAATTTTTTTTGTTTTTGCAGAAATGGATCAACTAGGGAAGAAAACAATGCATACTTTGACACCTCCCGACAATGACGCCAAAAAGTGATGAGCCCTAGTATTGTAACAAGAATGCTGCAACTCCTAGGCTATCAACTTAAATGATCAAGTCAGCGTTTGTATAAACTTAAGAGGTGTCGACACTATATGTGAAACATGTAATGCGTCATTCTTTGTTGATCTAATGCAATGAAGTGAATATCGTGGAATCAAGCCTAAACTAATTGTAGAAATGTAAATGCTTATCTATTTGCAAGAATATAAATGTTACTCTACTATGCATAAATGTAAAGGTTAACCTACTTGGATGAATGTAAATTCTATTCTATTTGCAAAATGTAAATGTTGCATCAAAAGGAAACCTAGTCTATGCAATAGAAATAATAATGTTGGAAATGCAAACCCTAACTTAAGATGTATGAAACAAAACCTAATCATGAAATCATTCTTCAATCACTGCATTCAAGATAGATTTTGTCAATAGAGTTCATATTGTACTTCATGAAGTAATCATGAAAATCATCATTATGCTCTTCAAGTCATTAATCTGTCCACTACTTATAAATGCAAAGGTGAATTGCAATGGAGAAGAGGCAAGGCTTAAGAGGTCTTTTTGTCTTCCTCAATCATGGATTTAGAGACTAGGGGTCATTATTCAAGCCTAAGAGACAAAAACAAAGATTTTGGAGCAGATATAGTCAAGTTTACATGTGCTACAAGAGTGCTACATGATTGCTACAGGAGTGCTACAAGACTGCTATAGGATTGCTACAAGAGTGTTACAAGACTGCTACATGAGTGCGAGACTGCTATAGGAGTGAGATAACTTCATTAAATCCCAATTAAATAAAATTAAAATGAGATAGGAATTTTTATTATTATTAAGTAGGATGTCCTAGCAATCCATTCCAAGTGGAATCCCTCCAAAATACCCCTGTTAACACGTGCTAAAAAATAGCAAAAAAATACTACTCTAAAAACTGGAAATTCAAGAAGTAGTGAGCTAGTTAACCTACCAAATGCCTAATCTAATAAAGTGAAAATGATATGGGGTGAATTTTGTTATTAACTTGAATGTCTTTATGACCCAATACAAGTGGAATCAACCAAATGAAGCTCGATTACATGTTTTAGAAAATAGCAGAAAATTACTACTATTTTGCTACAAGGGACTTCTAGAAATTCTAGATTTGTGAACTAATAAACCAATCCGAGTAGCTCAATGGTGAATATAACATTTCAAATATGTTATAAAGATGCATCATGCTTGTGACTTTGTAAATAACATGCAAAAAAACTCACTTCAATCATTTAACCAATATGACCTACAACAAAAGAAGCATGAATAGTAAATGCAAAAATAAGAGATGCAAGTGAAAAAAACATTCAAAGGAAATAAAGAAATTGTACAAGAGGTCTCTAAGGCTCCTAGGATGGCCAAGTCCAAGGATACTCAGATTCCTATGAAGGAAACAATCTTTAGAAGCTAAAAATGGCACCAAACTTCATTATTTGAATCAATCCAAGTACATCCATGCTAGAAATGAAAATGGAGATGCTAATAACAAGTTTTCTCCACAAGAAGACTAAGAAATACTTACCCCTAGAGGAAAATTAGAATTGGTACCTATATAAAGTGATGAGGAAGCATTCTCCTTGAAAGGAGGCAACTTTCCCCTCCAAAATCCCTCAAAAAGTGGATCTAGTTCCCAACTCTAGGAATTTGCATTAAATGACATGGAACACATTCCTAGATTTTCTCAATCAGTGGAGCACAAGAATTTGTCAATAATTTTATGATATTTTGTTCATTTATTATCCAATATTGATCCTCCTGTAGTAGGTGGTAAGTCCCTAGATTATCTCCTCCTCTAAATATTCACAATCTACCCAATATTCTCACAATATTATACAAAAATAAATAATATTAGGCATATAATATGAAATTATTTCTAAACCTTCCTAATGAACATATTAAAGTTAAAAATATGTCATCTAATTCAAAAAGAGAGGTTTAATATGTTGAAGGATGGTAAGATGGGCCTTAATTTATGTCTAATTTGAAGGCCCATCACATACCTTGAAACGATAGCAAAGCGACACTTATTTCTAAGTGTGGCAGTTAAAACGCAGGTTTGCGACACTTAGAATACAAGTTACAGCATAAGTGTTGATTTCAACCAAAAAGTGTGCTAAGCTATGGGAATGTGTCTAATGCATATTCTTATAAAATATATGATCAACTGATGAAGAAAAGTGCTCTAGAGCTACCTCTAGTGATGCGCCAAAGTGTGACACATGCAAGAGTGAAAACAATTAAAAGCGACATGTGTGATAGTAAGAATGGAAAATGACACGATAAAGTGAAGAGAAAATAAAAACAACACTTGTGAAAGCAAAAGAAAGAAAAATCAATAGTCATTAAAGTGAAGCTCATGAAAGCAAAAGGTGCACAAAACCGACAGTTGAGAAGGCTCACTGGAATGATGATACAATTTCCACTAGGAGCGAGAGAGACTATCAAATAATGTTGCACACTAAATGTTGGTGTGGGTTGTGAAGTGCACTGTCCTAGTCAACTGCATAAGCATTGTCAGTAAGTGTTGCGTAGGGTCTATGAGTTGTGCAATGATTATTCCCAAGGACTGCACAGTCACTATTACTCATGACTGCACATGCTTTATTTCTGGAGGTTGTGTAAGCATGCCTTTAAGGCTACACAATGTTTTTGGATAGAGGTAAACATTGAATACTGACCTTGCAAGAAATAGATGCGCTTGCAAATGTATCGAAAGCTAAGCATGTGCAAGAAAGTGGTTTTGACAATTAAAATCTTGGAATAAGCTTAAAAAATAAGAAAAACATCAACCAATCATAAAGTGACTATGATCGACATGAAAAATACATTGTAAGATCACAAGGAGGCTCAAAAATTCAAGTAGAGGCAAAATTTTGGAGGGTGTTTGTTGAAATGAAGATACTTGGTGACACACTGAAAGAAATCCAACTTCTTTATTTAGGTCTATCTTTAAGTGCAAGGTCTCAGTCTTTTAGGAAGTATTGATTCATTGTGTGGATTACCTTATCTTCCCCATTTATTCCAATTATAATTATAGTCTACCCTATACCCTTTCTTGGCTAAACAAATTTACAAGGCTTACCATATCTCAATTGTTCAATCAATGAGAAGGATGGTATATATTCACAAGTTAAAGATGATCAAAGTTTTAGTTCCATCTTTGGTGTTTCTCCATTGCCAACAGGCCTGTTCAATATCCCAACAAAGTCACTACATGAACACAAGCATTACTTCGCTGCTAGAGAGCCTATTCATTACCCCGACGAAGTTGCTTGCTTCACCTCCCTTGTGCAAGAATCCTTTCACTTCTTTCACCCCTCATTTTATTTCAATATGCTCATTGGCATTTTATTGACGTTTATATTGCCAGGGTAGAAAAGGGATCCCAAATTATTGAGAGCAAGAGAGGTTATTCCTTCAGAGACTGTTATAGATCTCTGAAATTAATATGCTTGCTCTGAGTTTCATCCTTTCCATTCTCTACTTGATTGGATCGGCAAGAGAAACACCATTCAATTACCATACTGAGTGAAGGAATGAAGATCCTAAAACAGATACGGGCATAATGGTTTTTCTTAGAGCCTTTCATTTGAATGAATTGTATTTTCCATTAAGACATCATTGATTTTAAAAGATATGTAAGGCCAAACAAAGAACAGGAAGACATATTGGCCAAGAGTTGCTTGTCATCAAAATTTCCTTTTCAAAAATTTGCCACATTGTTCTCTTGAGCCAGACAAGAGAAATTTTCATGCATGGTATTATTAAACAAAACATGAAAGGAAAGACACAAATCAAAAGAGAACAAATGAAAGATTGAAATCAAAGCAGCATGCAAAACAAAAAGCAAGAAAAAAAGCAAAAGCAAAGACTAGATGAAGAGAAAAATGTAGGGTCATGCAAGGCAATTATACATACTCCTAATCTAATAGGATAGAAGGTCATGGTTAAGTGAAGTGAAATTTCCAGTGTAATCATAGAAGTTTCTCCCAACCTACAACAAAAAAGATAAGAGCAATTAGGAACAATATGAAACAACGTGCAAAAATAAAGGTGGAAACTTCAATAACTTGCACAAGAAACTAAAGGTCTTTCCTATTAGCAAAAATATTTTCCATAACTACTCGTTTTAACCTGTCTGCAACTTTGCCTTTTCGATTAGAACAACCTTCATACAAAAATTAGAAGCTTTTCGTGAATGTACCTTCATCTGTGTTCTCATTCTTAGTAAACATCACGACAGATAAAATATTATTATTTACAACAGAGATTGCTAAGTAATATGTTTCTAGCCAATCATAGATTCGATCATAGAATTCAAAACAATCCTTTTGAAAACCCTGAAACTCTTGGGAAAATGAAATTTCAATTAGCACATTTGAATCATGGGGAGAATATTGCAAAGAATATTTAACTCGATCTCATTCAAAAACATTATCAAGATAGCGAGGACCGAACATAACCATCAACAAAGGTTGACATGCCTTAACTACTTGACAAGTATCTGAATAGTGAAATGATAAATCATAAAGATCAATTGGTTCAATAATATTAATCGATGTGAAACAACTATCATCAGATATCTTAGTAGGAAAATGATTATTTGAATGACATTTGTGAAGTCCAGTGCTATGATACAATTGGTGGCTTGACATACAAGGTTATTGATAGTTGATCAATTCCCTTTGTTTCCAATTCCATATCAGACCAGTAATATGAAAACTTTGGGAATTAAAAAAAAAGCGTTGGCCTTGTAAATCTGTGAAATCAATCAGAATAACATGTTGACAAAAGGTTAGAAGGATATGTCAAATCAAATATAGTGACCATATTAATATGGGTGTTTTGATACACTAAATGATTCAAGAATTGAATTCTATGCTAAAGGATTGACTGGGACAAAAAGAAAATGATTAGCTTCATAGCATTCACAATAAATATTAGGAGAAGATTGCTCACAAAAGCACTTAGAAAATATGATTTTTTTGGCCAATGATGATCATTATCTAGATAATGAGAATGATAAGCCTCATAGCACTGTGCATCCATGAAAGATATAGATTCCAATCCCGAGTTCAATGCAAGAGGTTTACATGAAGATGAATTAACTACAAAATAGAATTATCTATCTGATTAGAAACTCAATCTCTAAAATTAGGAAAACTATCTTGGGAAAACCCAAAATATTTCATGGATGAGTTTTCATTCAGTGACATAATACGGAGAAAAGAATCGTGCGAGAAAATCTAGATTTGACCTAATTCGGGGACCCCATCAGGATAGTGAGAACTTGACATAACCATGAATAAGAGTTGTGGTGCCTCGAATCCCTGACAAGTCCTGAAACTTTCAAAAGTTGAATAATTATATTTTGAGAGTTGTGTTAGATAAATAATTACATGTTTACAACTACTATCAATTATTTCAACAAGATCACTATTATCAGGATGCCAACCATCTACATCGTTGGTTTGATAAGGTTTTCCAACTCGAAGAAACAAATTACTCAAGTCATAAGATTCTTCTTATTGTGTATCTAAGGATGTATAGATAAGATAAATCTCATGAGTAATCTGAACTAGAGAATTATCCTTACACAAGACTGGAGGTTGTAAGGAATGGAATGGATGCTTTGTGATTTCATTGTTTCCTTCTTCATCATGTGCAACCTTACTATCTTGTGTCAATTCAAGATCCTACTCATTAGATTGTGAAATTGAAGAGAAGGGAATATCTTTATCATGAGTTAATTCATTGCACAAGCAATAGGATACAAGGGATGGTAGGTTGAATAAGTAGTCCCTATAGAAAGATCTTCTTGAGAAATCAAATATTGGTTGATATCCCTGGGCATTCATCAATGGTACCATGGTGATTAAAATTTATGATTGTCCAAGGCTTTCTCCCGATTAAGAGATTTATTTTCATTTGACCGATTGTCGAGATTGCAACATGAAGTAACATCATCTTCACATAGAGGACTTTGAAAAAGGAAAGAGAGATTAAATTCATCTTCACCTTTCTGCTCATCTACTTGTGAAATGCGACCACCTTATACGTGATCAAAACTTGGACCAACAAATTGAGAATCAAGAGTATCTGAAGGACTTGCTCGTGGAGTGGATTGATCAAGCGAATCGAGGTACAAAGGGCCATGAGTTATAGATGATAAAGGATGAAAACTATCCCATGAAGAAACTATATTTTCAATCGAATCAGATTCAAGATTAAGATTATACACATTAATGTGATATTGAATAATCAAGGGACCAACCTTCACCTTAGGCTCTATGTTTATATTAGAGCTTTTGAATTTCCCCTAGATGAATTCTTGACCATTGAAAACAAAAGAAGGTGGAAGAGGAAGATCAACAATTTGATTTTCAAATTTCCCAACCTCAACAATAGTACTAGAGACTACCTTGTTAGGTAATGAAAAGGAAGGAGGACAAGGGACAAAACGGACAATAGATTCCTCCTCTGAGATTAGAGGTGTCTCATGATCAATAAAAGTTGGGAGAAAACAATAAACGAAGGATTCAAATTCACAATGTGTCAAAGAGATTTGAACCAAACACTGAATTTTTTCCTTGAAGAAATCCTAATCTACATTTTCTTCGGGAAACTCATAGCATAGGTGAATAAATCTATTGGAAAAATCCTCTATTGATTCATGAGGCTTCATTCTAAGTTGATTAATAATTTTATAAACATTTCGATAATCATACCTTTCAAAGGCTTGGTGAAGGTCCTTGAAGAATTGTTCAAATGAATGAATGGAAGTGACTACTAAGTTATGGCACCATAGTTTAACTCGAACTTCAACAATGAGGTTGAATAATTTATAAGCAACATCTTCACATTCCACTTCATAAAAATCACAAAACTTAAGAAAATGAGATGTATGCTTGGCTATGGATGTTCTACCCTCGTCATCAAACTTGAATTGAGACAAATTATAAATAAGTTGCACAGGGAGTGAAAGATTTGCTTTGTTAGAAAACATCCCAGAATTATGATTTGGGAATGAGCCATTCCAGATTTGAGATTCAAAACAAACTCAATGGTCTCAACTTGTCATCTAGCCCTCCTTCTAGCACCACTTGTTGATGGTGTTGGAAATCCGCCAACATAGGGGGTCTCCTAGTCGGTATGAAGTCCTAGCTAGACCTCACACCATTTGGAGTAGGATACCCACCTGGGGAATAAGGCTGGTTTCCATTATTCTTAGGAATTAGTCTTGGCTACAATTATTGACATAAGATATTATATAAAGAATATTTGAAACAAGCAAGTAAGTTGACACTTTGAGGCATACAGTTGCAATGTATATAAGGTACCTTCATGGAAGGTAAAAGAGAGAGTGAGACTCTAGAAGAAAAGTAATAGTACTGTCCTAAAAGAGGCACACAAGAGCATGGAAAGAATCATTAATTAGCCTGCAAAATAGTTCACAAGATAACAACGATCATAGAAGCAAGTAATAATGCACATTCAACAAGATGCATACCAAATCCAACAAAATAGTTCATTTTCATTAGTATGTGTAAACATAAACATACACCACAAAGAATGAAAGAATAGTCTCACGATTATTCATGATATATTCATGAAAGTGCATCGGTTCTGAGAACAACATATATTAAGTGAAAGTCCCAAGATACACAATTACAATGCTGCCACACTAGCCCCAATAGTGAAACATTAAGTCACTACTTGCTCCTCCAAAGAAAGCTCTTCTCTCCTATGCCAAGCTAGAGAAGCCAAGGTGAAAAGACCAAATTCTCGTCTCTTGAGCTATGAGGGTGTATTTATAACAAATGAGGTGACTCTCCACCTCCCATGTGACTTTTGACCTCCCTCATGACTCTTAAGCTCCTCTTTGAGATTATTAATGACTTTAGAACTCTCTAGTGACTTTTCACATTCCATGTGGGACCCTTGGGCTTCCACACATTTTACATTTTCTCAATTTTTTTTTTTAATTTACATAATTACATTCCACAAATGATGTGGCAAAATACAATGACACATAAGACTCTAATGGTGACACTTGGACAAACCATGACTTGGGAATGATGACATGGACTTCATTGTATAGTGCCAATGCCAAGCTTCTCTCCTTACTTTTATGACGCTGACTTCTTCATGATGGATCTTTATTTGTTCTTCATATTCACTCTTTGAAGGGTCTAGGTGAGTGTTATAACCTTCCAAGTCAACATGAGATGCCACCATTCTATCATGGTCAAGGATTTCATCATGTCTTCATGATGGTTCTTTCGATTCTTCTTCTTCGCAAATGATTTCTTATAACTCCTACTTGACATATTCCTTGAGGATCACCTCTCCATGTTGACATGGTACACCTACAAATGAATTTATCTCATGCAAAGGAAAGGTTAATTAGAAAATAATCTAATCTATCTTTGTTTTTCTCATGGAAGACACTGATTGTGAAGGACCTGTGCAAGGGACAAAAGGGAGAGGCTTGCTAGGAATTATGTAGTTGCTATCAACAATGACCAGGTGAGGACAATTTTGTTCACTAGAAATACATAATGAACAACAAGGAGAGGATCTTTAGGGACTTGTGTGGTGGGGAAGTCCAGGAGACAAGGGTGGAGTGACTGTGACTTTGCAATGCGCAGTGCCTGGGGAATAGGAGGCATGGATTGCATAATTGAGACTCATAGGGACTAAAGGATGACCCTACTATCCACTAGAACTATTCAATTCATAGTAGGTGGCTATACAAGGAAAGGGGTTATGCAGTGAGGGGTTTCAGTCATCAGGAGTGAAAGACTAGCCACTGTAATTGTGCAATTCACAGTGATTGAGGGACAAAGCTAGTGAATTGCATAGTTGAGGGTTGCAGTTACCTAGAGGTGACCTACTACCCACTAGAACTACATAATGCACAATAGGAGGATCCTTTGATGAAAATATTGCGCAGTTGGGAAAGATAAGGAGACAAGGAGGCAAGGTTGTTCACTATAACTACACATTGTGTAGTAGTTGAAGGGGAATCTTAGGTGATTTTTCAATTGAGAATGACAGTGATATAAGGATGACCCACTGTCTAATGTAACTGTGCAATGCATAATCCAGGGTAGGAGGAACCACAAACTGCACAGTTGGCAAGGCTAAGCAACTAGATTGATGGTCTAGACTCTAAGGTTTCTCGATGTGCAGATGGAGGAGGTTGTCCTTAAGATGAATAGAGTGCACATGTTTGAAAGGTCTGGATTTTATCACTAAAAATTAAGAGTGTGAAAAGTACTCATCACTTTCTTGTAATATTAACTATGCTTATGAGTTGCACAAGATGTAAGGATAGGGATGAACTCCAAAATTGGCTAAGTGTTGGATCAATGGAACAAGGGAGAAAATATGATGTAAACAAGTTCCAAAACCAAATCAAACACATGTATACCATCAAACACAATCCAATAGAATGCTCCGTACTCTAATTCCATATACATACCTTGAAATGACATCAAAGTGACATTTAAGTGTGACTGTTAAAACATAGCATTGCGACACTTAGAATACAAGTTACAATAAAAGTGTTAAATGAAACCAAAAAGTGTGCTAAGTTGTGGGAATGTGTCTAGAACATATTCTTATGACATATAATATCATCTAATGAAAAAGAGTGTGCTAGAGTTGCCTCTAGTGATGCACGAAAGTGTGACACTTGTAGGAGTGCAAACAATTAAAAGCGAGACTTGCAACATTAAGAGAAAGTGAAAATGACACTTGTTGAAGCTAAAGAAAGTGAAAGCAACACATGCGAAAGCGAAGAGAAAATAAAAATGACAGTTGTGAAAGCGAAAGCAAGAAAAAACAATAGTTGAGAAAGTGAAAGAAACACTTGTGAAAAGAAAATGTGTGCAAAAGTGACAACTAAGAAGACTAATTGGAATGATGATGCAATTTGTATTAAGAGTGAGAGAGACTGTCGAATAATTTTGCACACTAAATGTTGACATGGGTTGCACAGTGCACTTTCCCTCTCAACTATGCAAGCATTGTGGGTAGGTGTTGTGTAAGGTCCGTGAGTTGTGTAATGCTTATTCCCAAGGATTGTGCAATCACTATTACTAGTGAATGTGTAGGATCTATTTCCAGAGGATGCATATGCATGTCTTCAAGTACTTCACAATGCTTCTCTACAAAGGTAAACATTGACTATTGAGGTTGCAAGAAATAGGTGCACTTGCGAATGAATAAAAAGATAAGTATGTGTAAGCAAGTGGTTTCAACAGTTAAAATCTTGGAAGAAGGCTTAAACCCTCATAAAAACATCAACTAATCATGAAGTGACTATGATCAACATGAAACAATAGATCATAAGATCACAAGGAGGCTCTAAAATTGAAGCAAAGGAAAAATTTTGGAGGGTGTTTGTCGCAATGAAAACATAATAATGGTGGGCTTCTATGGGGCAAAACAATAACAATATGGGGGATGCACTAGTATTATAGGGACCTAACATGCCCCTCTCCTTCGAAAAAGTGTTGTCCTCAATGCTTGGGTAGTTCTAGATGATTCTATATGAAATTATCATCCTCCCACGTGGAACCTTCAATAGTTAAGTTCTTCCACTTTGTGAGATACTTTGAGATTGATTGATTCTGTAGCTATTAGATTCTTGTGTTTGTAATTATTTCAGGCTCCAATATGATTTTTCCTTCCTCGTCCAGTTTTGGAAATATAGTTTGAACTGGGAGCTTGTCACCTATAACCTTCTTTAATCATGTAACATGGAAAACTGGGTGTACTAAAAAAATTGTAGGCAACTTCAACTTGTATGCCAAAGTACCAATATTTTGCAACACATTATAAGGGCCATGGTACTTAGGTGATAATTTGTTATCATTCTTAGCTTGCTTGAGGGACATTTGTTTGTATGATAGTAGCTGTAAACATATGCAATGACCCACATCAAGAATTATTTCACTGTGATGTTAATCTACCTATTGTTTCATTCGATTATGCACTTGATTCAGGGTATCCTTTAGAAGTTGGAGAACTTGTTTTTGATGCTCGATGTGATATTCCACTGCTTGAACCTTAGAATTTTCTATTAAATACAACACAATGGACATTGGATGATATCCATAAAGCACTATAAATGGGGTAATTTTTGCTACGATATGGAAGTGGTATACGAACATTCTGCCAAAGGTAACCACTTAATCCATTATGTTTGTTTATCAGATACAAAGCAACAGAGATATCCTTCCAAACATTTTTTCGCTATCTAAGTTTTCCCACTAGACTGAGGGTGATAAGATGAGCTATGAGCTAACTGAGTACCAAGACAAGAAAATAATTTTGTCCAAAATTTTCTAGTGAAAATGGGAAATGTATCGCTTACAATAATCTTTGGGTTTCCATGTAGCTTTTTAATTGTTTCCACAAATGCAGTAGTGACTGTATTGGCTTTGAAAGGATGAGATAGTGCACAAAAGTGTGCAGACTTTGTAAGTCTATCAACAACCACAACGATGACACTCTTTCATTCAGACTTAGGTAAACCTGTGATTATATCCATTGAGAGCTCCTCCCAACACTGACTTGGAATGGCTAATGTTTGTAAAATACCCAGGGTCCTAATTTTCTCTACTTTATTTTGTTGGAAACCCAAACATTCTTCCACAATCTTCTGAATATCAGATTTCAGGCCATCTAAAAAAAATTCCTTCTTGACCATGTGGCAAGTTTTTAAAAATCTTGAGTGCCCTCCTATAGGAGAGGTGTGTAATTCCAAAGGAACCTTTCATTTGAGTTGGGAGTTATTACATAGATATAAGTGATCTTTGTACCATAGTGAATTATTTTTCTAAATAAACATATCAAACGCACCGGGATCTTGCTACAACTTTTGAATGAGTGTACGTACCTCTTTTTCATTCTTTCATTCATTCCTTGCTTCAGTTATCCAATTAGGTTGGATGATAGAGATGGCATAGAGCAATCCTTCCACATCCCTATCCCTTCTTGAGAGTGCATATGCAACAACATTTTGCTTCTCTTTTTTGTAGATGATTTCAAAGTCATAACCCAACATCTTTGTGACCCATTTTTGCTACTCTTGTCAAGATAATCTTTGTTCCAAGAAGTATTTAATAATATCATGATATGTTTTTACCTTGATGTGTCTTCCCATTAGGTAAGGGTACCATTTATTCAGAGCATGTAGTATTGCCAACATTTCCTTCTCATAGATAGGTTTATGTAAATACTTTCCCTTGATTAGACAACTTTCAAAAGCAATAAGTCTTCCTTGTTGCATTAAAATAGCACCAATGCCATTTCTTGAGGCATCAGATTCCACATTAAAGGTTTTTGTGAAGTCTAGTGTAGCTAAGATTAGAGCTCAACACATTTCCTCTTAATATGTTCAAAGGCCTTAGTTGCTTCTAGAGTCCAAAAAAATGCATCTTTCTTAAGTAAAGTTGTTAATAGTGTTGCTATTTTCACATAATTCTTAACAAACTCGCCATAATACCTTGTTATCCTGAGAAATCCTCAAAGATGCTTTAAGGTTGTGGGGATTTTCCATGCCTTTATGGATTTAATTTTGTTAGTGTCTACCTTAACACCCTCATGAGATACAATATGACACAAATATTCCACTTCATGTACCCCAAAGAAACATTTGGAGGGTTTTGCTTACAATTGTTTCTCTTAAATTTGTTTGAGAACCCTATCAACATGTTGAACATGATATTTCGAAGACTTATTGTGGATTAGTATATCATCAAAAAATACTAATGCAATTTTTCTAGGGGTTTGAAAATGGAATTCATTAAACCTTGAAATGCCGGAAGGTGCATTAGTAAGGCCACAAGGCATGACCAAAAATTCATAATGACCTTCATGATTTCTGAATGTTGTTTTCCAAATGTCTTTTTTCTTCATTCTAATTTGATGATATCCTAAGCGAAATTCTATCTTGGTGAAGTAAATTTCTCCACGTAGTTCATTGAACCATTCATTAATGACCGGAATGGAAATTTATCTTTAATAATGAGGTTATTGATTTATATATAATCTAGAGACATACGCCATGATACATCCTTCTGGTGTACCAACACTACTGGAGAAGAGAAAGAACTTTGGCTAGGTTGAATAATATCTGCCTCTAGTATTTCTGCAACCATACATTCAATTTCACTCTCATGGGCATAGGGATTATTTTAAGGTCTAATGTTAACATGATCATGATCATGAATAGCTGGGAGACCTTTGGGAGTCTCAAATACCTTGGAATAATTTTCAAGGACTCTTTGGAGATATGGAGAAATTGATGATTTAGATTTTTGAACATCTAGTGAACATAATTGAAATTATCCCTTGTTGTTCCTTCTTCAAAATATTTTTCATGCCATTAGAGCTAATTATCTTCCTAGGTTTCCCTGTGATACCCCTTAATTCAATTTCCTTTCCTTCCGAGAAAAATTTCAAGAAAAGTTCTTGAAAATTAAAAGCTATCATCCCCAAAAATTGTAACCATTAGAATCCTAATACAACATCCACACCACCCATTGGAATGAAAGCATTGGAATATTCAATACATATTTCCCATAGCTAGGTTGATATTATGAAACTTCCATGAGTAATTTATAGTTCCTCCATTTTCAACCATCACTGACGCTCTAGTGCTAGATATAGAAAGCAATTAAAATCCTTGGTTATGTTATAATGAATAAAATATGAGTTCTACCTAAATCAATCAACAATATTACCTTTTTCTTCTTAATATATCCTTCTATCTTGAGAGTTTGAGGAGTGGTAATTCCTACCAGTGTTGTATTACAAGGTATGGTTGGATTCATTTCTTCTTTTTTCAGCCCCTGGGGTTGGTTCTTGTTGTATACATTCTTCTTTTGATGTTTCTTGTTCCTTTTCTTCCTCCTCTTCACAATCTATGTAAATTAATTTCTTCTCAACACACTTATGAAAAATACCTTTTAATCTTTTTCCCTCTAGTTTTTGTGTTGTCAACCTTGTAGGTTGTGGGAAGATAGGAGTGTAAACACTTTCATCTTTATGGTTGTGAGTGGTAGACCTCCTTGTTGCCATAATTTTTTTTTCAACTTTTCTTGCAACCCAAAATGCATTCTTCGATGACTTAGGTTCCCAAAGGAAAACCTCATATTGGATATTATCCTTTAAATTCCCCATGAAGACATGGAATATCAGTTACCTTGATATTCTATATTTGGAAATCCTCAATGTGCTCCCGAACTGAACCATTTTGTTTGAGATTTATCAATTGGATAAAGAAGGTATTACTCTTTGTATCTTCATAATGTGTTATCAATTCCTTCATAAAAATTGTCTAAGTGACAAGTGATTTACGAGAACAAAGCCATTGATACCACACAAACTGATTGGGTTCTAAATAGAAATATGCAATCGATATCTTTTGTCCATGTTTCATGTCTTGTAGATAAAAACAACTACTCCATTGTAGTATCCATATTACTGGATCCTTTCCAAAAACCTTCCTCATATCGATCTTTCAAATATGGTTGGTCTTGAACCCAAAGTTAGATTCTCTAAAATCACGATTCAAATTCCTTTTTTTCTCATCATGAGTTTTATGGAATACCTTATCACCATTAAGAAGCCTTTCTTGTAGCAACTTTGTCGAAGCTTCCCTTGAACCTTCCATTTTTGCTTTAAAATCATCCTTCATACATTCCACATCTACTTTTAGACCATCCTTCATACCTTCCATGTTTCCTTTTATGTCTTCTTTCATCGCTTTTAGTTCATATTTGGTTGCTCTTTGTGAGAGTGAAATTTGTTCCAATTGGTCTCATAATTTTGATATCATGTTGCATTTCTTCCTCTTCTTCATGTGTCATGGTAGAGATTTCTTCGGGCTTTATGGTGTGTGTATATATATATATATATATATATATTTGGAGGAATTTTGGAACCAATTAATGATATGTATGCTTCACTATTCCCTTTGAATCACTTCAAATTGTTTTTTCAAACAAAAATTATGCAAATTTAAAAATACAAAACTTTTAAGAGCTCAATTTTGAGATTATTGATATGGATGACCTTGAAGCTATCGTATATCTATTATTTTGGCCTCCCAAGGTCTAAAATTGTGTTATGTGTAGACCTTTGTGTCTTCTTTCCAACTCCTCCAGTGAGACCAAGATTGGATTCTTCAATATAAAGTTATGCCAATTCTCCATGATGACTTGATTAAGAACTAGGATATCAAACTTGCATAGGATTACACGTGTCCCTTTTTTGACCTTTGGCCCTAAAATTCATACCAAAGAAACTAAAATTTGTTCTTTCTTAGTCACCTTTTTATGAAATTCAATTCTGATGCTCGAAGAGAAAGTTATGATGATTTTCCCCGTAACACTCATTTGAGACTGAATTCTAGAATGCAGAATCCCTAACTTCCTTTGACAATATCTTTGAAAATATAGTGAAACAAAGTTTGAAATTGTATCTAGAATTTCATCAATATTTCATCTTCAAGTGGTATCAATTTCATGGTCTGAAGCTTTACTAGAGAAAAGTTATAGTGAAAATTCCATGATGACCTATTTGAAGAAGCAAAATCCTACGATCAAGAGCTGTGATACCAAATATTATGAATCTAGATAAAAAATAACACAGAAACATAAGAAAAGATAGATCGATGACTAGATAATAAGCCAATGCAAGGGGGAAACCTCCCTTTACATCATATAAATTAACAATTCTTGGATGATTCAAATGACAAGACCTCCTTGGTATATATAGGAGTCTAAAGGGTCAAAATATAATTAGGGCCTACATAACAATAATAATGTAAGGGAACAAAAATAACAATAGTGGGCATCTATAGGCTCACATTAACAATATAGGAGATAACTAGTATTATAGGGACCTAACAGTGTCATTACAAATTTTGATGATTTTTTCTTTATCATAATTCATGCCACATTAAATTGAGGGACCGATCCAAAACTTAAGTTTTCACACCATCCAAAGCTCACTGCAATAAATTAAATTACACACAGAATTAACTGCAACAACAACAGTAACAATAATCACATAAATGAGAAATATTTAGGCAATCTATCATTCAACGACTCTCACAACACTCCTGAAAACCATCACTCATTCAATTTGCACACATAAAAGGATGTGCAATCCAAAATGTAACAACAACACAAATAATTCACTGCCACACTAAACTGAGGGACTAGTCCAGGACTTAAGTTTTCATACCATCCAAAGTTTACTGCAATTAATTAAATTACACACAAAATTAATTGTAACAACAATAGTAGCAATAACCACATAATTGAGAAATATTTATGCAATCTGTTATTCAACCACTCCCATAACACTCCTAAAAACCATCACTCATTAAATCCGCACACATAAAAGGAATTACAATCCAAACTGTAACAACAAAGCAAATAATTCACTGCCACACTAAACTAAGGGACCAATCTAGGACTTAAATTGCCACACCATCCAAAGCTTACTACAATTAATTAAATTACACACAAAATTAATTGTAACAACAACAATAATGATAATCACATAACTGAGAAATATTTATGCAATTCCACTCTAACTAACTAGTGACCCCTACTAATAAGGAGGGCCTTTCCTCCTTAGCGGAGGCTGGTGCACTAAAAATCACACAAACTACGTAGAGAAAATTATTTAACCACAAAGTTGAGATTTGCATTACTAAAAGTACCAATATTACAGAGCTTTGGTGTTTCCCCTTTCCAATCCTATTCTCCAATTCTTCGCTCTAGCCCTCATGGGCAAACAATCTTCTATTTTATAGATCTTACTTACAATGAGAAGATCATCATGAGAATCTTTAAATTCTCATGTGATTTTAAAACAAAACGATATCTTAACAATTACACAATGATTGCATTTAATTACAAATAGAGTTACAAAAGATCTCAACCAAATGAGGCTGCTCCACAAATATCTTCTAGTGATTATCTGTTTCTTTTGAATTTGACGCGCTCCTAGATTCAATATGATTAGGAAAGGTAGCACGTGCTTAAGCAACTGTTTGTGTAATGGAAACAACTCGAAAACATTAATTAATCCAAATCGATAAAGGAACTAAAATGTAATCTTGTAATAACAAGCTTCGACAAACCATTCAAACCTGAAACAAACCATACATTAGTTTTATAATAAAAAGCAACCTAAGATAGTAGTTCTAATGTCAAATTATAAGTATAACTGGACTAAGAAAGTGACAAGTGAAAAAGGACATACTTAGGTGAATAAGGGCTATTAGAGTAATAAGATATAGTCCTATTGGTCAAAAGGGGATAAAAGAAATAGGAAAATAAGTAGGAAAAAGATGAAAATTTCGTGACCCAACATCTCCCCACAACTTAACTTCTACATGTCCTCATGTAGAGTCATGTCACTAATGCCTAACATGCTGAGAATGAAGTTGTGTGAGGTTGTAATTTCCTGCCATGTTTTCACCTCTGACCCTGTATCCTTGAGAAATAACCAATTTTGGATCCCAAAGCTTATTAGTAATACTGTATGGATGTTGATACTAATAGGCGGGTAAAAAAACAAGAGGGGATTTGAATCTAAGTCCTATCCAACTTGAACCACTTATCCTAATACATTCAACATACTTATGAACTTTGAAAGTGCTTGCTCAAAATTCTGATAACAGTAGGGGTCTCCCTTCTTCAATTCTTGTCGGGAAAGATCCCATCTCAAATTGTTGCCTTCCAAGGCACTGGTTCTCATTCCTTGTATATTTCTCTAGCATGTCCATAAAAATGATTCTTGATGGTCCATCAACAGTGTCTTAGTGGCTGAGAACTGCCATATTTTATTGTATTTGTGTGCAACAACTTCAGTTGGACCAAGTTATCCTCTAATAACCAATGCTACTTGTTCTTCATTAGTTGTTACAGTATCATGGGCAACTTTTGAACCTATCTAATTTTTCATAAAAGAAACAAAATCCTTGAGTTGAACATCTCCCACATAGGGTGTCAGATTGAATGATTGTTCCCCAAAGCACGCAGTATCATGCAGGTACATCTTGCACAAAAAATGTTGTTATGAGAAATTAACACTTTGAAATGTTTCTAGGAAGTCTTGTATCTGCCTTGCCTTATATGGTCACTTTTCCTTCACGGTTGTTAATTGGAAGAGATATTTCTTTTTCTTGAAAATATAAAGAATAATAAGGAGAAGAAATACTACCACACAATAAGCCATTAATGAGCTCATAAATGGCTCATTTTCTTGTTGCAACAACGTAACCTCTCCTTGCAATTCCTTCACATGTTTCATTGCTTGATTTCTTTCCTTCTGAATTTTCACAAATTCTTCAATTCTTAAATTTTTAGGCAACTCCTTAAGCTTATTGACCATTTACTCGTGCTTCTTTAGAAAGAGGACTTCATTTTTGGGAAAGAGCGCTAATTTCTCCCATTGGTCTACTACCCTCATCAAATCTTCAACTTTAACATGAATTGTTTTAGATGTTGTTTCAACATCCTCCTTCTGATCCCTTTTATCCTCCTCCTACTATATCTCAACTATTGTTTCTTGTTTAACAAAAACATCGTCGATAGGTTCTTGTGGTACAACAATCTTTTTATTTTCAGTTTTCTCTATTTTAACTGTTGGTTCTTTTGTAACAACAACATCGCAGACAGGTTCTTGTGGATTAACATATTGTTTTTCTTCTTCGTGCTCTGCTTTGACTGTTGGTTCTTGTGTAACAACAACATCACCAACATGTTCTTGTGGAATAGCAAGTTGAAATTATTTGTCCTGTTCCACCACTTGTACTCCAACTAAAACAATAACAGTGTCCATGATTCATCCTCCTCAAGGATTTGTTGGCAGCCCTTACAAATTATTTCTAAGACAGTACATGATGCCATTTCTACAACCTCTGCCAACATATCCAATCTAGTTTCATTCTTAAAATGAAGATGTTATTTAATCAAGGAAATTTGTTTCTTTAACTCCTCATTTTCCTTTCTCAGATTTTCAATTTGAACGAGAGGGTCAATTTTTGTCTTACTTAGTGAAGTAACAATCTCTTATTCTTCTGTCTGCTCTTCTGTTACTAGTCCTTCTGTCTCCTACTATTTCTTTGGTTCTTGTTTAGGCTCTAGTAACAACCAAGATTTCATATGTATAGGGGTTTGTTGGACATTGGATAAACCAACACTTCCTGTGTGTTTTGTGACATGGACTAACCGCCTCTCGTGGATCCTTATCTTCGATGATGCGATCATTGACTAACACCTATGGGTTTTAGTCTAATGGCAATTATGATTCCCAATAAGTGGTATCAGAGCGTAGGTTACGATTTTGATACACATTGGACTTGCATTGGGGGGGAGATTGCTGGACATTGGATAAACCAATTCTCCCCGTGTGTTTCACAACATGGACTAACTGCCTCTCATGGATCCTTATCTTTGGCGATATGATATTTGACTAACACCTGTGGGTTTTTTTCTAAGGGAAATAGTGATTCCCAACATGGTCTTCTTCTACATGCTTCTCCTACTTTTCTTTGTCCCGTTTATCCTCAAATCCATTAGGTTATCATCACATTCCCCCTTAGGTGTAGCAGTAGGCTTTTGAGTCTCTTCTCGTATAAAAACTACTCACACCCTTTTCCTAGGAGTTCTTCCACTAATTTTCCTTCACAATTTGCTTTTTTGCACTTTAACCTTTTTTGATACTTCCTTACTCCCTTCAGGTGCCTTCACATCTTCAGCCCTAGCATGCGACTATGGCATCTGCAGGGCAGCAAGGGAAGAGGAAGAAAAAGGACCTCTCCAAGATTAAGTGCTTCAACTGTGGGGAGTTGGGCCATTATGCAACCCATTTTCCTAGGAAGAAGAATAAGGGAGAGGCATCTGACTCCAAGGCGGCGCTAGCTAAGGCAGAAAAGGTGGTAGAGGATGATGATGATTGTGCCATGAGTGCTCATGTACCTCTAGAAAAGAGGTGGGGAGACATCGAGCTATAGTTAGGAGGACTATAGGAGATGAGGGGTAGGATCCTTGAGGTACCCATACTCTTGGATCATATATGGCTACGGTAGCTCTGCAGAGACAGTATCAGGATGGCGGATGTCGGTAGAAGTGGATGCGGATGGAGCTACAAAAGAGTGCTAGAGTGCAATAGTCCCTGGCAACGTAGAGGGTTGCAGTAGTGTGAGAGGAACAAAGGAGGTTACAGTAGTGAAGGAAAGCACAAAGGTGTTTGTAGCAGTGCAAGAGGCACAAAATTGTTGCAGCAGCGTAGAGGCAGCAAAGGGAGCTCAGGATAGCAGCAGAGAGAGCTTCAACATTAGGAGGGTTTCTAGCTTGACAAGGATGCCAGTTGTTGGGTAGATCAATTAACACAGTCTTAGTAACTAAGTTGTAGTGTAGTAGTAGCAGTGGTAGTGCTATAGGTAGCACGATGCAACATTAGGAGAGAGGGTTGTAGTGCAGATGTAGTGTTGGGAGAAAGGACCAACAACAATACAAATGTAGAGGAGCTGCCGTACAAATGTAGCAGTGGCAGTGGTAGATCCATGGGCAATAGTACAGGATGCAATAGTGCAGAGGATGTTTGGCAGGAAGGCCAAGCATAAACACAAGTACCAGTGTCGGATGATCAGGGTGATGCTCAGTGGTGGAGCATTACTAGAGCACATTCCTCACTAAGAGGTAGTGTTGATCTGTGGTAGCATCGAATGTGATCTAGCCATGAAAATTGGTGGAGAGGCTAAAGGACATGTGATCTCCAAGACCCAGAAATAGTTTGGGGAAATTCCACTTGGTTAAGGAGATATTAAATGATTAATATTTTTTATGGTTTCCTAAGTCTAAACTTAGGAAAATAAAAATATTAATGGGTATTAATATAAAACTAGGTGAGAAGGTTCTAAATGACATGGATCGATTCAAATCTAATCTTAGCCATTGATTAGAGATGTAATCTTAGTCGTTGAAGACTCAACAAAAAAAGTATAAGAGGAGGATTGAGGGTCAGTTGGAAATACACCAAGATTGATTAGTTAGTTCGATTTTCTGGAGCGGGGTTTGCTGAGAGAAATCGAACAAGTGACTAGAGTTGCAGTGAGGGGCAGTGAGTGCATAACAGAGAGGTAGAGATAGTGTCGAAGGATCAGTGTTGAGGTAGAGGAGGCTACGCAAAGCTAGTAGGAGCCACGTAGAGGGCCATAGTGACTGCGCAGAGGCTAGCAAGCCCTGCGTGGGTGACGCAGAGGGCTAGAGAGCTAGCACAGAGCAGCAGAAGATTGACGCAAGGGGCTTCAGAGTGACGCAGAGGCCAGGAGGGTTGATGTAGAGCCTCAAAGAAGTGTTGGAGAGATTTTCATGGAGTAGACTTGCCGAATATCCGCTTCTGAATAGAGGTATTATTGCCAGATAGATATCTCTATAGGGTGAGCTAGTTTGGCACCCTAGTTGCACTCAAGAAAGTTGCTTAATAATAAAACCCTCAGAACTGCTGCACTGGTTTTCCCAAGTTGGGTTTTTCCGAGGACGATTGTCCAAAAATAATGGTGTCCCTTGTGTGTTTGTCTATTCTTTCATTTGATGATCTGTAGATGGTTGAGACTGCATTTGTGTTTATTTTCAATATTTATATGGTTAGATAACTAGTTAAGAAATTAAACAAGTAGGTGAAATAAACCAGTTAGTGTAGGAAGAATTTCTAACGGGTTAGACTTAGAAATTTCAGCATGATATCAGAGCATTTTAGATCACAGGAGAGCTGAAGGCACCAGCTAAATTAGAAAATTTACAGTAGAAATAACTGCCTCGAGAGACAGAAGATGTTCCTAAGCAGAAAGTAGAAGAGAAGCAGTGACGCAAAGGGCCTACATCATTAATTCGAGCTAGAGATAGGGCTAACACAGAAAAAATGATAGGCAGAAGAGGCTAACGAAGAGCAACGTCATCCTGCTCAGCCAGGTAGGAGTGACACAATTGGCCAGAGGAGCGATTCAGCCTTGCTAGGATTGCGCAGAGCTAAGTGGCTCATTTTCTTCAGCTGCTAGGGCCTAGGAGCTGTGGGCATATTGTGGATTATGAAGCTAGTGGGGTGTTTTTGCTGTCGAAGCAGAACAGTACCTAACGGGATAGAACCAAGGTAGAGGGAGTCGTTGCCTAGGCGGATTTCCAGCCAAAAAATCAAGATCAGTGTTGCAGGAGAAAAGGAGATCGGAGAGGAGTGGTTCGACAGTTGGCAGGAAGATTTCTAGAGGGAAATCAAGACTCAGAGGGAGTCAAGGAGAGGATTTCCGGGAGGTGAATTGAGACTTAGAGGGAGTCTAAGAGATAAATTCTAGGAGGGAAGTCGAGACTTAAAGGGAGTTGAGGAGAAGAGTGAAGATGGAAATGAATGGACTGAGGGATCAGGATAGGTTGGACGGGGCATCCAACTTTATCATCTGGAAGGCTAGGATCATGTCTATTCTAGATAGACATCACATCAAGGGCTTCGCCTTGAGAACTGTGGCTATCCCAGTCGACCTAGCTGATAATGAAATGTATGAGGATGGAATGGCGAAGGAAAAGTGCATAATCCTTGATGGGGTCAAGGATCATGTAGTTCAAAATATTGCCGAGAAGAGTACGACAAAGGAGATGTGGGACAGTTTGACGACATTGTATCAGGGCACTTCCGTGTAGAGGAAGATGCTACTAGAGAATTAGCTACGGTCGTATCAGATGCAGAAGGGGAAGCAAATAGATCTATACCTCAGTAGGTTGCAGGAGATTCATGACCAACTTACTTCCATAAGGGCCATGCCGGATCAGGATTTCATCGTGAGGACCACCCTGAATGCAATCTTCGAGGAGTGGGAGACATTTGTCCAAATCATTTTGGGCAGAGCTAATCTTCCAGGATGGGAAGAGATGTGGGCAACTCTTCGCCAAGAAGAGACCAGACGACTAACCGAGGCTGGAAGTAGTGGCAAAGGAGCACGGTTCAAGAAAGAGGAAGAAGAGGATGCTACTCTGGCATCTGCAGGGCAACAAGGTAAGAGGAAGAAAAAGGACCTCTCCAAGATTAAGTGCTTCAACCATGGGGAGCTAGGCCATTATGCAACCTAGTGTCCTAGAAGAAGAATAAGGGAGAGATGTCTAACTCCAAGGCAACGCCAGCTAGGGAGGAAAAGGAGGTAGAGGATGATGATGATTGTGCCATGAGTGCTCATGTACCTCTAGAAAAGAGGTGGGAAGACATCGAGCTGTAGTTAGTAGGAATACAGGAGATGAGGGGCATGATCCTTGAGGTACCCATACTCTTGGATCATATCTAGCTACGAGAGCCCCAAAGAGACAATAGCAGGATGGCGGATGTGGGTAGAAGCGGATGTGGATGGAGTGACAGAAGAGTGTTAGAGTACAGTAGTCCCTGGCAGCACAGAGAGGGTTGCAACAGTGCAAGAGAAATAAAGGAGGTTGCAGCAGTGCAGGAAGGCACAAAGGTGTTTGTAGTAGTGAGAGAGGCACATAATTGTTGCAGCAGCGCAGAGGCAGTCGAGGGAGCACAAGATAACATCAGAGAGATCTTCAGCATTAGGAGGGTTTCTAGCTTGACAAGGATGTCAGTCGTTGGGTAGATCAGTTACCATCGTCTCAGTAACTGAGTTGTAGTGCAACAGTAGCAGTGGTAGTGCTAGAGGCAGCATGATGCAGCATGAGGAGAGAGGGTTGCAATACAGATGCAGTGTTGGGAGAAAGGACCAATAACAACACGGATGTAGAGGAGTTGTCGTATAGATGTATCAGTGCTAGTGGTAGAGCCATGGACAGTAGTACATGATGCAACACTGTAGAGGATGTTGGACAGGAAGGCCAAGCATCAGCACAGGTACCAATGCCAGATGATCAGGGTGATGCTCAGTGGTGGAGCATTACTAGAGCACATTCCTCGCTAAGAGGGAATGTTGATCTGTGGTAGCATCAAATGTGCTCTAGCCATGAAAATTGGTGGAGAGGCTAAAGCACATGAGATCTCCAAGACTGAGAAATGGTTTGGGGAAATTCCACCTAGTTAAGGAGTAATTAAAATAAATAATATTTTTAATGGGTTCCTAAGTCTAAACTTAGGAAAATAAAAATATTAATGGGTATTAATATAAAATTGGGTGAGAAGGTTCTAAATGACATGGATCAAGCCAAATCTAATCTTAGTTGTTGATTATAGATGTAATCTTGGCCGTTGAAGCCTCGACAGAAAAGGTATAAGAGGAGGCTTGAGGGTTAGTTGGAAATACACCAAGAATGATCAGTTAGTTCGATTTTCTCGAGTGGGGTTTGCTGAGAGAAATTGAATAAGTGATCAAAGTTGCGGCGAGGGGCAGTGAGTGCATAGCAGAGAGGCAAAAATAGTACCAAAGGATTAGTGCTGAGGTAGAGGAGGTTACGCAGAGCCAGCAGGAGCCACACAAGGGGTGAGAGTGGCTGCATAGTGGCTAGCAGGGCCTACGTGGGTGACATAGAGGGCTAGAGAGCCAACGCAGAGCAGTAGAAGGCTGACACAGGGGGCTTCAGAGTGACGCAGAGGCCAGGAGGGCTGACGTAGAGCCTCAAAGAAGTGTTGGAGAGATTTTCGTGGAGAAAACTTGCCGAATATCTGCTTCCAAAGAGAGGTATTACTACCAGATAGATATTTCTGTAGGGTAAGCCAGTTTGGCACCCTAGTTGTACTCAAGAAAGCTGCTTAATAATAAAACCCTCAGAACCTCTGCACCGGTTTTCCCAAGTTGGGTTAGGGGTGATAATTGTTAAGAAATTAAACAAGTAGGTGAAATAAACCAGATAGTGCAGGAATAATATATAACGGGTTAGACTTGGAAATTTCAACAATTACCACCAACCACTAACCCTTAAATTTCTTAACCATTATCAACCCTAATTTATAGCCTTTATATTTTCTAACTAGTATCCCCTAATTCTTATATACCTAATCTCTAACCCATAACCCTTTACAAGTATAACCTTTATCCATTATAAGACTTATCCCCAAACACTGAACCATGATAAGCCCTCATTAGTGACCCATATTGTAACTCATCACCCTTAAGCCCTTACCACTCCTTATTTCTAACCCTGAATCCCTAACCATTACGACCTCTAACATCCTCATGAAATCCAACCCTTATCACCTTACACCATGCATGTAACATATAAAATATTAAATCCCTAATCTATATAAAATCTAACCTCTAATGATTAACACCTCTACTTACTAATCTTATATCCCATAACCCATATAATATTTAACTCTTATAACTCCCAAACCATAACCCTTATCACTCATATTCATTAACTCATGTAAGGTGACTTCTATAGCTAGTAACCTTAACAACCCCAAACATATAACACCTAACCCCTATAATCACTAACCACTTATATATACCTACTAATTAACCCCTTAAATTGACTAATCCTTAATTTAATATAATCTTTAACCCATAACTTGTTTATTCGCCATAAACCCCCTTACCATTAACTTTTGTAACCCATAAACTCTATATCTACTCACCCCCACTTAATTTGTAACACTTTATCCCTATAATTCCCAAGGACTTATATGTGTCATCTTTAATGCTTATTATATATAATTGTCAACCTTTAAAACCCCTATGGCCCTTAATCCCCATCCAATTATTATAGGACCTAGTAACCCATAACTTTTATACACCAAATCCATATAATTTTGGTGCATATCTTCCAACTAGTTGTACAACCTATGACCCCCAATATAGCCCTTTAATCCCAATCCCAAATGATCCTAATTACAAAATAAATTAACTTCTAAAAACCTTAACCCATAACCATTTTATTCACACACTTCTAAAATATATAACCTTTAACCCTTAATCATTATAATCTCTTATCCATATATATCATACCTAATTAACCCTTATTTCCCTTAATCCCTAATTGGAATCCAAACTAGAATCTAAAAGGCTAAAATAGATGCTAAACATGATGGAAATGAAAAACATGATGATGGAAATGATGATGATCGAGAATGATTTCCTTGAGTCTTAAAACCCTATCATACCATCAATGCATGTGCCTAGTCTAACCATGTCAAATTTCGACACATACAAGAACATTTGTAAGAAATTTCAACATTGGCCCCATTCACTGCTCCCCAAGCAATGCCGATGGATGAAAATGGTGATGGGCATGTTGGAAGACGTTCTATGACATTTCAAGAGAGTTTCAACAAAGATTACATAGATGGGAATGAGGAATGATGAAAATGAGACTACATGATGAACGTTAATGTAAACGTTGATGATCTCAAAGTTTATGTGGGGATGTCACACATCCTTGAGTCTTGAAACCATCACATACCATCAACGCATGTGCTTAGTCTAGTTATGTCAAATTTCTATGCATACAGGAATAATTTGAAGAAATTTCAACGTTGGCCCCATTCACTGCTCACTGCACAACGTCGGTGGATGACATCGGTGATGGGCATGTTGGAAGACATTTTAAGAGAGTTTCGACAAAGATTCCATATATGGGAATGAGGAATGATGACAATGAGATTTCATGCTGAGCGTTGATGAAAACGTGGACGATCTCAAAGATCATGTGAGGACATCACACATCCTTGAGTCTTGAAACACTCACATAACGTCAAGGCATGTGTCTATTGTAATCATGTCAAATTTCGACGCATACAAGAACTATTTGATGAAATTTCAATGTTGGACCCATTCACTATTCATCATGCGACATTGATGGATGACATTGGTGATTGGAATGTGTTAACACCCAGGTTGTCCTCTTTGACTCCCAAGAGGATACGGCCGGGGTAACCACTAACCAGGCTTTGGACTGCCGGTCCTAGCCTACCAGCAGTCAGAGAGGGCTCTCTCTATGTGGTTTTTATGATCTTAGGCTAGCTATTGAGTACAAAGGGTTTTGTTTTTTGGTGAGGAGAGAATGGTCTTAAGCAGGGAGGCATGCGAAGCGCGAAAGGTTTAGAACATTGGGCATGGAGTCAAGGATGTGGACTGAAGAATGTGTTTTCTTTGGCAAAGCGGAATACAGAGCAGGATAGCTACACATGGACCAATATTGAAGCTTGAAATGAGATGAGATGGAGGTCAGGGAATGAAAGACAGCTAAGTAATTTTCATTCGTGCTGACAGAGGGAACGGGAATGAATATCCTATAGGAGCAATTACTTGAATTCCTACAACAATATTCATACACGGAGGAAACTAGTGCAAATATGAGCCTAAGAGGAATTCATATTATAGGCTAGTTTAGAAGACAAACATAGAGAAACAACGAGAATTGAGCACAGAGTGTTGTTAAACAAATTCTGAGCTAGTCTTCTTTCTGTTGTCTAGATCATGACACAAAGGTGATATAAGCATATTAAAACTGAAAACAGAGCCAAGAAAGAGAAGAGGAAACTTATTGGTCCATGAGGAAACACGAGAATTCTGTAGTCTCAGTCTTCAGCCATCAACACACATGTAGACAGTTCAAACACGGTTATTCCAGCAAGCTCTATTCATTGAGTTTCTTCCAGCGTATACAGCAAGCCTCAACTGAGTTCAATGATCAAAAACATCTCCTCTTGAACAACGAACAGCGTTGTTTTTATAGGCAAAAAATCTATTACAAGCAGATCTCCGATCGATCTGATGGAAAAACCAACTTCTACCCTAAACTGTACTGAAATGAATGCAAGAAATATCTAAGCGGTGCTCGAGGCGGCAGTACAAACAAGGAGTTTAAGTATGGTCACTTCTTGTGATGCGCTGGCTCTTTGGTCATAACTGGGTAATAACTGCCCAGGAATCCTTTGTCAGTATTTTTAGGCGGTTCCATAAAATAATCTTTGTCCTTTTGGATTGAGGCGGTGGCTGTCCCTTCAGTCTTCAACTTACTGTGCGTTTCGTTAACTAGGTGCAGAGCATTATGCGTTACATGTTTCCTATTCACCACTTATAAGAAAGTAAAGATTGCTGATCCTGTGCTTATGGTGAATGAAGATGGAGTCGAAGAGATCTAGGCTACTTACGCCCTCCTCAACCTGCTCTCTGGTTTCCGGTCAATAGAACGCTCCCCTGTTCCGTATATAACAAAAGCATCGTGCCACTTTATTGTCGTAAACAAGCTCTGAAATTCTTTGGGCAATAGCTGGATCATTTAATCCCGTAGCAGCATTTATATGGTGACTATCTCTGTCGTCAGTGCTGTTAAAATCAAGGGTGACTGGGATTTCTGAGAAATTTCAGACATTGTTTTCATCACAACTGTGCATTTGGGAATGGTGAAACCGGCATTAGGAGCCTCATTGCCAAACACAAAAGGGTGAGATCCAGTGAGAACGCAATGGTGAACATGAAAGTATCATGGGTATTTATAGATTGACCAATGGCCAAAAGAAATGGGGTATTTGGCTTTGCCATTGGTATTGCTATAAACACGAACGCCTTCCACCAGCAGGATCGACCCATTCAAACCCGTGGACGAAGGGCCTTCTGTAAACTCTCACCCAAATCGTTGAAGTCAGGTCCATCGTATGGAATTCGATCTCCTTCATCTGATGCCTTTTTCTGTGGGTGTTTGAAAACCATGGCATCGATTGAAACCTCTTTGGTATACCCAGTGCAAATAAACTCGAGGAACGGACCTTCTCCTTTAGAAATAGTGACTGTTAGATAAACATGGGGTTCAACGGAAGCGATATCACTGTCCCTATCTTCTTCCACGCCAATTATGTTTGCACAGAAATCTATCCCAAGACTTCTCGTAGATGCATTTGCAGCTATTAGCCCAGAGACATAAGATTTCTCCTGAGACGATCCTCGAGCTCCATGTGAACCCGGGCCTTGTTTCAGCCAATCACCCGCAATAAATAGATTTGAGAAACTTGTCTTGGTAGATGCCATATACTGGTGTGGGCCAGGCCCCAAAAAAAAAGTAACAGCTTCTTTGTATCGAAGCACACTGCTGTCCACGATTTGAGTGCTCCCAAAACGTTTGTCACATTGACTCAAATAATTCATGATCTTCTCAATAACCACCTTATCTGACAAAGGCATGAATGGATTTGCATAATATAAATCAACCTCCAGGACACTTCCCATTTCGTTTGCGAACTCTTCCTGCAAAGTATTAAGGTCAAATAATGTGGCACCAATGCCAGAAAGAACATTTAGAAGGATTTTTAAGTTGCATCAATGAATCCAACCACAATTGAATGGCCATTACATCAGCTGTCCCAATACTTGTGGTTGAAGAGAACTCATGATGAGCTGCTAAAGACCCTGATGAGGCCACAATTTTCTGAAGGGCTTTGACTCCCACAGCAAAAACTACCACATCTGCCTCGTACAGCTCTGTATCTCCATGTTCATTCACTGCTGAAACAGATGTGACTCTGTTAGAATCGCTGCACAGTACTACATTCTGTACATACTTTCCCCCAAGAATTCTTCCGCCTAATATTTCAGTGGAACCAAAACGAGGAATCTGGCCAGCCTGTTGTTTGCCTTTCATGCGATGATAGCCTATGCTCTTTGACAAATTGCCAGTTTAGAAACCTGCACAGCATAAAGGGAATCCAGATTTGATTTTCCATGTATCAAAAGCAGCTCAACTAAACCGGCAGGAAGATATCGCACCATCCTTCAGCGCAAAGTGGTTTCCGTGCTAGGAGCTCCGATGCGATCTGGAGCTGACAACTGTCCAGCAGTGATGCTGGCCTGACATCAGCAAGTCACATCCATCGGAAGGTAACTTCCGGTCTTCTTACCCTATCCGATATCCATCCGATCATGTTGCCTCGCTCTCCGCCGTTTGATTTTCTGGAAAGCACTCCGCCGTTTAAACCTTGTCTGTGGCCGATGAAGTATATCAATCCTTGGCATTCCACGACCACGACCACGAGGATTTCCACGACCACCATCACGGCCTCGTCCTCCAGAGAATCTACCGCTTCCATCTCCAAAGCCTCTGCCACCTCTTCTCCCACTGCCATCACGCCCACCACTTCTTGGCGCTGTTGCTTCTACAGCATACAACTCATCACTGCTCAACTCAAGTGCTTTTGACAGTGTGGCATTATTCTGGAAATCGATGTATGCAAACCCCTTGAAGGCCCCTAACTCATAGTCCTTTGGAATTTGAATATTCTCAATCTTTCCACATTTTCCGAAGTGCTCTGTCAAGCTATTCCGAATATCATTCTTCATGGAGATATTCGAGAATATCATTCTCCTTGGTACAAAAGCCGAGATATTCGAGAAGCGCTTGAAGTGTGACATATATTTGCCACAACACATGGACATGTATGATTTAACCAACTAAGCTTTAGTGTGTTCTCTGTCTTCCACTTCCTTGAGTGTTGCCTCCAGATTTTGATGATCATCTCTACTAAGTTCATTAAATGCCGCTTGAAGCTTTGGCATAACCTTTGCTAACATAAGCCTGAAACCAACCGAACTGTTGTTCTCTGAAACTGAGTCAGAATTCAATGGCACTTCTGAGAGAGATCCAACTTCAGCACCCTTCATATATGCATCATATGCGGCAAGAATGGACTGACTACGTCTTCGGAAGTGGTCTTTTATGAAGCTTTCAAAATTCTGTGGAGGTCTATGTAGAAGATATAATATCAGCTTGCTCCATTGATTGCACAATATTTTGTAGTAATGGTATCCCCATCCGATAATTTATCGATTCTCCATATCCTTTATTCTCTCTTTCTTCTGCTAAATTCCGTTGCCTTTCTTCCACCATCTTCTTTGCTTCTTTGGCTTTGATCCAATCCTTTTTCAATATGTTCTCACTCAGAGCCGACCAAACAAGCGCAGACTCTGTTGGAGCCAGGTCCCATGGATTTTTAACAACTGGTGTTTTGAGCATTGTGATTGTCTCGTTAGCATCATACAGTTTCCTTGTCTTGCCCGTTTCAATATTCTTCAAAGAAACAGTCTGATCCCAGTGTCCATCGATCTCATATAGGTCCTGGGCAGTAGTAGTACTGAATATTTTGCCAGTAAGCTTTGTGCTGGATCCTTTGAGCCCAAAAAGGGACTTCCCTCTGTAACATAACGTAGCCTCCAGTCCTGACTGCTCACATTTGACTGATACATTGCCAACCCACTCGGTGCAGGGG